>NMRB01001675.1:39564-49892 GCA_002633025.1 Notospermus geniculatus | reverse complement strand
AAGCCCGATTAGGCCAACACGCGGGTAAGTTTATAGTTATTCACGTTAATAAATACCATGACAGACGACCGATCACAAAGCATAAGATGTTTATACAATAGTGGGAACAAAGAAAGGTGACACCGACAATTAGAAGATTCAGGATTCCACAGTTCATCTCGATAGATGTAAATACAACTGTCCGTGTCATAGTAAGAGTTCCCTTTCTCCTAACGGTTCAAGAATGCTGTACAGCTTCAGTCTCGCATGTGCAGTCGTATAACAACCCGATCACAATATTAGCATTTTTCAAAGGTAGCACAAAGTCATCCGACCGTATACTGGGTGCGAACAGTCTCATCATTCACAAAATAGGGCCTACACATCTTTGACGATGGCTTCAGGGCCAAGGAGCAAGTCGAACATTTTTGACGGATCTGTGGTGTACAGACTCTCTGGCATACTGGGTCTCTGGGCATACTTCCCCAGAAGGCGTTCAACGTGATCTTGGCGAAAGAGCGTAGGCCTGGATTATGCCTAATGCGGGTCGGGTCAAGTGAAACCCCTTCACGTTCCTTATACTCGGCAATATACGCAGCCCTATCCTCGGGCGAATCACAGCCTTTAGGCCAGTCTGACGCCTCCTGCTTTAGCTTTAAAAACGTGTTGATACACTCTGTGAAAAGTTCGTTGGAAGTTTTATCAAAGTGCCACACCTCGTACACCTTTCTAATGGTGTATCCCTTCTGCTTTCTGTAATTCAATAGGCACCCACGATCTCACGTTCGTGGTTTGAATGGCGACACACTGATTTGTTGAGATTATCAGCACTGCTTGAGCGTTGCACGTCCTTTGAATACATGTACTACCATGCATGATCTCATCGATACCCTGGTGTTCTTCACTTTGAACTGCCAGTACACGAAAAAAAGCAAACCAATAAAAAGTCTAATCTTGAAAATGTTCAAGTCATAGTCGAGATTGAAGTCTCTTGACATACATGTATCTTGCACCTTGGCCTCGGCTGAGTTATTGGCAGTGAGGCCATCCCGAATGGCCTTATCAAGCTCTTCCTTCTGTTGGTCGGTAAAGACAGTTCTCTTCCGTCTTCCTATTGCGCCAGTCCCTTCTCCATCTATTCTTTACCCCAGCCTCCCGTTCAATAGCATCAAGACTGACATCAGAATTCCTCTCAATAATGTCCTTCCTTCGAATCATAATGGAAATTCTCGAATTCCACCATTTGCATCTGCACAATGCAACTCGGCAGACGAGAATAGTGACGTCACAGAACCACGTCCAATCAGCGGAAGAAACTGTGTCCAGTAGGGAACTTTCATGAACACACGGCAGCGTGTTAGAACGTCCTTGGTCTGGTTTATTGTATATTTGCGAATGTCAACATTGATTTGATTATTGAAGAAGCATGTGGACACAAATGTCTGATCGTCGATTTTCCATTTGAACGGTTCGGCTTTGAGAAGTTTTGCGTCCACTTGATCTGCAACATCTTTGAGGGGTAAGAAGGGGTGGTGCGGAACTTCATTTTGACGTTCTGAAGTGAACTGTTTACATTATCGATAAACATCAAGGCTATCCTCTGCCGTCCCCGCACGCCATCCCCAATAGGAAATAAATGAGAACCAGTAAATGAGGCTTAACAGATTATACTAAAACAATATAGGCACCATAAACAGATATACTGGGAATTGAAAATGTACAGAGGACAGAATACCCCGACCATCAAGGATGTTACCACCGTGGACCAAACATGGCCGCATACTTACCGATTATTGGAATCATGGCCACCTCCGGGGAAGCCCCATAAAATACGGAGAGGAATATATATACATAGATAAAAGTCTGCACACAGGCCTACCCGCCACAGGGTGTGGCACAGCCACTCCCCGGCAGAGGATTACCCAGCAGAACGCTCCTCATTAATCATCTGAATCAGATGAGCCTTCTAACGGGGGCATTTCTTTAACCCCCCGGAGGATAGGCAGCAAGAAGGTTGTCAATATACATGTAGTGGAATGGCCGCTTGGCGATCCACTGGCGGAACATCCGCGGTGGTACGGGCGCCGCCTCCCTTATGCAGTCACGGAGCGCTCTAATCAGCCCAAAATCTTTACTGGCATCCAGCATGTTGAAATTCAGTGCCATGTCAAACTTTAAAGCAAAATTACTCCCTGATAATCACGAGTTCTCGCCCCAGACAAGACAAGCACTGCTACCATGAACTGAACTTACATTATCGGCTCGGCAGAGTACAGGGGAAGGGCATAATGCATAATGATAACGACGACCCAGAGGCCGGGGGGCTAGATCGTAGCCTGCTTGTCAGGGCAAGAACTCATAACCAGACAGGAGTCAATATGAAACATTTATTAAACGTACTCACTCAATAATTGTACTTGCTACTCCACAGACCAATTTCACAGTTCCTGGCTCTGCTTCGAGATCGTTCTGCACTGCAACTCACGTCCAACTTGAATCCAACTCAGCTCCAACTCCGCTCACTTAACCGAAAGGGCGACTTTAAATGGTAGCCGAAACAGCGTCACCACGTGACTTGTCACATTGATCGTGAATAATTCAGTCTGCATAGATTAGCTACTGGGTCGTTTAGAATCAGTATAGTTCTCCGCATCGGGATCCGCCAATCGGTGTGTCACCACCGTCCCCCGTCAACCTCCTTCTCATCCTCATGGAGGTTGACGTTAAAATCAACCTCCACACAAAAAAACACTGCCCTACCTCATTCTCTCTCATGTACGGCTTGAACGCTTTTATGAGCTTCAAAAACTTCTTCCACTCGAGGTCTTCCTCGTCGAGTTATGACACGTTGGCAGCGCCCACTTCATTCTCTGTTGCCGCCACACAATGTAGGTCTTCAACCGACACAGAAGTTCGCTGAACGTCAGCTTCGGTACTGAAAAGAAGAACAAATTAGGGATGGTTCAACATTTCCATCATTTTCACAAGCGTATAAACTAGGGGAGGGGGTTGATATCCAATGTACACTTTTTGAATTTTAAGAAAATGGTGGTCTGAAAATAGACAAAAATCGTCATTTTCTATGTATGCTTTTGGGGGAGGGAGGGGGGCATGAAAAAGGTACTCTTTGTGCAGCCATACCTGAAATCGGGATCGAGTTAAGTACAAGATCGAGCATGTTGAATAAGGAAAGGAAAAAGAAGTCTAACAAATTAAACGAAAATATCTCATAAGATGGCGTAGACTTTATCAAAAATCATCTAAAAGGTTCAACTCACGACCTGCTCCACGGCTCTTTCCTTCCCTAACATCTGCTGCTGCTGCTGCTGCTGCTGCATGCATAAGGTTTCTTCATCATGGTTAATCTGGTTAATCCACACATCCATCCGTTTGAATAATTCACAACGTGACATTGGAGAGTGAACCGTGCGATTGGATTATATCCCCACAGAGTGCAAGAACGTACAGAAACTAGGTCACTAGGTCATCATTATTATCAAATCAGTGTACCTTTCTCAAAGTCAAGGTCATCCCAATTTAGGTCATGACGTTTTGTAATCTTGGTCAAGGTCATTCTCAAAACTAGGTCACCAGGTCGAATTATCCCCAAGTAGCCCACATACTACTGGCGTTGTTCGCAATTAGGCCATCCTCTAGGCCTATACCTTATCGAGAACTTGCTTTGGGGTTTCAGTGAAAATCGCTCTGTTCCTCTTGGTGGACTGAAATTAAAAGGAGGCTCCATTCATTACGTAAACTTTTGAATTTTTGAAATGTACATGTACATTAAAATTCATTGATATCTGCAATATGTCTTTTTTTTAAAAATCAGCAAACTCATCAATTTAAGCATTTCTATTGCATCCCAAGGGGACCATTGCACAGCACATGTGATGTCATATGTGTTCAATGCATATTTATGAAAGTACAACCAATAGGCTTAGCAGTCACAGTATTAGGTCGTCCAATGCAACAAAAGTCTTCAGCCTGTGGAGACTACATAGTGACATCACAACTCATGGCAATGGTCTCCGTGGATTGATAAAAATTCAAAAGTTTACAGTGAGTGAAGTCTCCCTTTACGGCAAAAAAACATAATGTAAAAGCAGAGTAATGGATGTAATCAAGATTGGCAGGCAAGCCTTGTCATCTGCTACAGAGTACATGTAGAGTGGAAAATCCACTGTGGTCACAATCTTCAACCTCGGCTCGGCTAGGCATGACTTACGAGCACGAGATCATTTTGGTGGAAGAGTGGTAATTTTATTATAGAAAGATGTGTAAGCAGTGAATGAGATATTGTATTTTTTTAAAGAGTCTCGCCAACGCTGTCTTCAGGGTCCATATTCATAAACATACCTTGGAGGAATAACACCTCTCAGGTTTTATTCCTCCAAGAACACACTGAAGTCAAACTGTGATAAAACATGTCAGGTATTATTCCTCTAAGAACATAATTGAGTGTGAGAGTGTGATAGTTATCTTTTGTGTTGAACAATGGATAAGTGTCACCCTTTGACTTAAGTAGTTTAATGAATAAGGGGCCAGGGTCCATATTCATAAACATACTTAAGTCAAACTGTGATACTTATCTTTTGCGTTGAACAATGGATAAGTGTCACCCTTTGACTTAAGTAGTTTAATGAATAAGGGGCCAGGGGCCATATTCATAAACATACTTAAGTCAAACTGTGATACTTATCTTTTGCGTTGAACAATGGATAAGTGTCACCCTTTGACTTAAGTAGTTTAATGAATAAGGGGCCAGGGTCCATATTCATGAACATACTTAAGTCAAACTGTGATACTTATCTTTTGCGTTGAACAATGGATAAGTGTCACCCTTTGACTTAAGTAGTTTAATGAATAAGGGGCCAGGGGCCATATTCATAAACATACTTAAGTCAAACTGTGATACTTATTTTTTGTGTTGAACAAAATTCATACTAGACTTAATATTAAGGCCCCCTCAAGTATGCGTGTACTACCGTATGATGATTGGGTATAAATAGGGACGTTTAGAAATCAACGATCAACGTAAATTTCACGACGACGTTATTTTTCATACTACACAGAAACCAGATTTTATATTGCATTTTCGGTACAACAATGTTGTCGTTAACGTTTACGTTTATCGTTTGATTTCCAAACCCAGGTCATCGGTAACCCCTGTTATGGACCCACGAAATGTACCAACTGGTTAGATTGCACAGCCAGTCGGAAGACAGTATCGGTGAGGACTCCCTATATTTGATCGCCATGTCGACTCTGTGATCAGTTTTATATACTACAAATGTATTTTTTTAAATATAATGTGGAATTGATGTTATGGCTGTTTTATTAAGGAGGTTTAGAAATCAACCAATAAACGTAAACGTTAACGACAACGTTATTTTTGTACCGAAAATGCAGTATAACATCTGGTTAATGTGAAGTATGAAAAATAACGTTGTCGTAAAGTTTACGTTTACCGTTTGTTTTCTAAACTCTCTATTATTATGAATGACACAGTACATGTACAATATATTGCCAAATCAAAACGTATTGTCATTAAAGTAAATCTCCAGAATTCACGAATTTTCGACCCCAACCGGGGTCTTTTTCAAAAAAGACCCCGGTTGGGGTCGAAAATTCGTGAATTCTGGAGATTGACTTCTTGTTTATTATCATTTAGTGTGTCAATTTTGTCATTAAAGTAAACCTTTGTTTTTGATTGAATAAGTTGTTCGTCTTTCTTGTGTCGCTCCTGAATTCACCTTGAAGGGATTGTACACAGGTGTCTCATACGTCTGCCTGTTTGTAGGGGGAGGGGGAGGTTCTTGGGGACCCTGGGGCTTACTACACCACTAAAAAAAAGACAAGACATGCAACTGTCCATTCACCTGTCCAAGACACTCACTGGTACCCTGTCCCAACATACCTCACGGATAAGGCCGTGAGCAGTGTTGCGACCGAGTACTAGTCTACAGTAATGGCCGAGTGGGATGATTGACCCGGAGGACAGATTTCATGGTGATTTTTGTTGATTTTTTGCGTGAAAGGATCGTATAGATAGAGTCAATGTGGAGCTAAAGTTCGGATTGCAAACAATGGAACGATTATTATAGTTCACAGTGATATCAGGTTTGTGGGTTATCAGTGTGTTTTCAGTGATGTACAAAGCGTTTGAAGTGAGTGTATCGGACAGGTGAATGAACAGTTGCAGGCCTTGTCTTTTTTAGTGGTCTAGTAACCCTCAGGGTCCCCCCAAGAACCTCCCCCTCCCCCTACAAGTACAGACAGACGTGAGACGCCTGTGGATTGTATCTGTCTGGCCTCATCAGTACTACACTCGTCGCCAGTAGTGTTTATTTGACACGAATCGTCGTCAGTCAGCGCCACCGTCGGAGCCCATGGAACCAGGCTAGACAATGGATAAATAGAGGGAGTGTCGTTGTGTTCTCAGACATGCGTGCATAAAACCTCGCTTCGCATGTACATTTTTCTATGTTAAAACAACCCGAACGACCGACGCAAAAGTTTCCAAATAGGCCTACTATTCCAAAAATTGTACTCACTTTGAAGAACGCCTACTTACGAAAAAAGCACAAAAACACAATGTTTCCTTTCGATCGCTTAAACTCGGTCAAAACTGCACCAATTTCCATGAAATTTTCGGCAACTTTCGCAGAGAAACTTCCATCAACATGTTAGCATCACGCCACCTTGAAACCTCCGACTAATCGTGGGTAATTAGTGATTGTTTTATAGCGTCTGCTACGCCTACGTCACTGCCTCGCTTTCGTTCAGTGATTTAGCAGTTAGTACCGCCAAATACCACGGCATGTCGCGGCGCCGTTCATGCCTTTGCGGGTCGCTTGTCCAGCTCGTCTTCCGTTCCGCATTTTATGACGGCCCCGCTCCACAGCAATCTCGTACCCAGAGTTCAAGGCCACATTAAACTCTGGAAAGGGCTAGACCGGTACTACTTTTCCACAGTGCAAATGCATTGTTGGTGGCGGATGAATTTCTGACCGTTGCACAGCGAATTGCGTAGGGAAAGAGTTCGTTCTTTTTTCCATAATAAAATATCGAATACCCAACGGAATGTTAAAATAGTAGTAATTTTACAAATACTGGAACAAATTCTAATTTTCGGTATGATTATTTTATCTAATAATTTGTAAAATCGATGAGCACAAGAATCTTGTGCTGGGTTCCACTGCCAGCCCTTTTCAGAGGTCTTAGCCAAGGAACGATGGTGGCGACCTCTTCAGATTGGCTCCACAGGTCGGAAGAATGGCGAAGAGATGGCGCTGTGAGGACTCTGATGCTGACGGGAGGCCTACAGTGCCATTAAAACTATACAGACAACCTACGCAATCCTGATAATTTGAGAGCCATCCTATTTATCAAGCACATTTAGGCCTCATCGTCATAATTGTGTCCTGGCATTGATCAGAAGAGTCGTCATCATCCAGCGGTTGGAAAATGCCCTCGATTTTGTATGTGTGCTAACAAAAGCCAGGAAAACAGCATGTTCTTCAGTGACGCGATGGAGATTTGACGGTAAGTAATAAATTTGTATGTCTACCTTTTTTTATCAGAAGTTTCTTGAAAAATGCGGAAACCACACATAAACAATTGCCGCGATGTATACGAACAGTGAGCGAGGAAAACGAAAGCATTGGTGTAACGTTTTTCAGTGTTGCCCATGTGCCAGTGTGACGTTAGATTGACGGAATAAGGCACGACTTGACAATGAGCAACACACAGAGAAACAGTGAGTCAGTTTCCAAGTGTGTTCCAAACAATGGGAGTCACACAGAGAAATCGCGACACTGAAAAACGTTACACTCTTGCAAAAACCTTCGATCACATGATAAAGTATTTTAGTCGAGGGTCAACTACAGAGCTACGACACAACGACAACTTTATGAACAACCTGTGCGATATATCCGCTACGCGGCGCTAGAATCGATCAGACCGACCCCTCCATTTTCCATCTTTGTTGGAAAAGTCAAAGCATGGTTTAAACATAATCTACTGGAATATTTTGATGAAAATACGAACGCTCTCTGTTTGAACAGTACATTGAAGTCAATCATACGCAGTGCGGAAAGTGTTTTGGTGCATCCGGAAACTGAACTATTTACGAAATCACCGCCATTAACATGACAGATAGCAGATTTTTTCACAGCGCCCTAAATAAACCAAAATATAGGGCAATTACGTCGGGGATCTCGGCAAAACCATGGTAATTACATGTAATACATAGGCCCAGTAAATGCAATTCAAAATGATCAATGGTTTCATTAATGTGTAGCTAGGCCGTGATTGAACGAACAAATGTTTGTGGCCTAAGCTTCTAAGCTTTTGCTGTCATTCTGCTTGCTTCTTGAACACTCCATTCCATTTAACGAGTACTCGTCGTTTATTTCAGATCCATCCTCCCGGAGATTGCAGCCACTTCCGTGAGTGTACAAAGATGTCACCAGGCGGAGTTATCATCGCCCTCGTTCTCGGCTGCCTGCATACTCTCGAAACCAATGGGTTTGATGCGAGTGCTGCCGTCGAACACGAAGACAAACAGATCAGCAGCCACTGTAAGGTACAATGCGAAATACAACGTGGATTTTTAGACATCAGTTACTATAAAATAGAAAATAACCCATTAAAGAACTATGTGTACGCCTGTGAGGTGACGGGTGAGGTTGGGAACGAGATAGCGCGATGCGACCTTGACCTCCGTGACGTCACAACGGACACGCCAGCGGATTTTGTAGCCACAGCAGCAGTTGTTGTGAAATGTCTAATACCAGCTGAAGTTCGGGTTGTAAACCCTTCACGAGTGAAAATAAGGACACTGTCTCTACTGGAACTGCGATATTGTGCTGTCTCGTGGTCTTCTGTGGCGTCCTTTGGAAAGGCGTTAGGTCTTCGTGGCCTACGGCTCTTTCAACCGTTGTACGTCATCAACGATCTCCCTAAGGAGGACTTCATACCAACTGTGATTCCGGTAAACCACATATTCCCACCAATAGTACGGTTCGACAGGACAAAATATTCTTCGACCACCATGATCAATGGGCTTGAAACATTAGGACAGTTGGAAATCCAGAATCCGACACCATGCGGGGAAAATAGAACTTACCTACACTGCTTCAACCCGGGCAGAAAAGCCATGAAAACTACCAACCTGCCAAGTATATTCGTAGAGCACATCTGGCCTGAAATGGCTGAATTGGCCCTCCGGGGTATGAACCTCACTGCTAAGGTTATCACACCATTACCCGACACCATGCCTTTCCTTCAATCCTTGAACATTTATCGCAATACCGAAATATTTGAATCGTTCCCACAATTCCCCTGGTGTTCGAATAATATGTTTCTTCCGCTGGCGATGTCTAGGACCGACTACGGCATCGAGATGTACAACAATGGGCTGGATATTCCTCAGAATCTCCACAGAAGGTTCCTCGTCCTCGACTTTTCTACCCGACAACCAGCTCGCACGCTAGCGGTGAAATTAGAAGGGGCGTTAGACAAGATAAGCTTCAATAATACCAAGGTGGACTTTGGTTCACGTCATCCAAGTCCGTTTGAAGGGGCGTTTGGTCTGCAGATTCTCCAGCTGACGAACGACCGCATCACCGGGATTCCGGGCCATGCATTTGCAGGTAACTCCCGCATCAAGCGCATCGATTTGAGCAACAACCACATTGCGTTTATCGGGAGGAAAGCTTTCCTCGGGCATCGATTTCTCAAACACTTATTGCTGGCTAAGAACAAAATCTGTGATATATCGTCGGATATATTTTCCGACCTTGTCAATTTGGAAGAACTCGATTTGTCGTACAACTGTCTAGAAACTATAGAATCGGGAACATTCGTCGGAATGACGAAGTTGGTGAAACTGAGCCTAAATAACAATCGCGTCCGCAGCATAGAAAGGGGATCGCTGCCAGATATGCGCTCGAATCAGCTCAGTCAACTTGACCTTGGAAACAACCAACTGAAAACACTTCACCCTGATATCATCTTGTTCGAATTTGCATCGATCATCGACCTATCAGATAATGGGATTACATCACGTGACTTCATGGGCCTATTAGAAGACTTGAATCCTGACGTCGTTAATGACGTCATGAGCGCTTCGCCCAATTACACCTATTCTGAAGCAGTAGTGTTCTCTATCCGAGGGACGCACGTGGTTCTATCGCTGGCAAACAATCTGATAGATAACATTGATATTAAACGGGCGGACTCACCAGAGGGCGAAGCACTGGATTTGCTGCTGTCCTACTTCAAGTTAGATTTGACGGGTAATCCATTAAACTGTGATTGCAGCGCTTTTCCGTTGTATAATC
>NMRB01001675.1:0-10809 GCA_002633025.1 Notospermus geniculatus | reverse complement strand
TGACTTTTATGAGTTCTTACTATTGTAAAGTGCTTCTGAGCGCACCACGGTGTGGCAGGGGCACTGTAATATTTGGTATAAATAATGATAATAAATAATAATGACAACAACAGAACACATGGGTCAGTCTTGCCCAGTGATTCCAAATACGAAAAAAAAGGAGTTTATCAGAATGAAACGGTGGGAAAAAGAAGTAGGCCTAGGCCTATGTCCTTACCGTGTATGACTCGTCCATTCCTATTCGTCGCGGTCCGCCGATTCTTGAATATATTCGATTTATATCCAAAACATCCGTAGGATTCATGGCAGGCCGGCATTGGACAGCATGACGTGAAAAAAGTCCGATGGCAATGATAGTCAGCAGCATCGTATACAATGGTTTAGACATGTTTCTTTCGTTTCACTTTGGCTTGGACGCGATTTTCCACTTTTGTCAAGACTACCAGAGTGCAATATGTATCTCCACAAAAGTTACTAGTCCCTTCAATTACTGATTACTCAAGGGATGGTGAGGTATTAGGTTTTGGATTTTTACAGCAATATCCACGCTATCTGTTTGTTGAATTCAGTCGCTTCAACTTTTGCAATTCATGCAAAATTATCGACTTCACTTCTTAGGAATCATGGAAAAGTAGGCCCCTATAACGCGATGAAAGTTTGAAAGCCAGTAAGTTACCGTATTGTAATCCAAACGAGAAGGAAGCCTTTATTTCCAGTTTATCTCATCCCTATCGTAATAGTTTTAGTCCTCAGTCACGCCTTCCGTGAGAGATCGCCCATTAAGATCGCGTTCGCTCATTCACCATCCCTTAAGAAGCGCTGTAACTCTCTCCTAAGCAACGACGTCCATTCATCGCTGACCCCGAAAAGATGACGTAGTGGATACCCTCGCCTGATCCTTTCTAACAAGATAAGTCATATATCTTATGTAGCCAAATCCCGGAAAGACAGTTTCGATGATGCTAATAGTACCATCTAATACTGAAGTTTAATCGAGTGAGTGCAAAGAAGGGAATTAGTCGCCGCAGTCAAAAGCGACACTAAGAATAATTCGTGCGCCACGAAATTCACATATACATAATTTCAAAATTACAACTTTCGTACATGTATTTTAGCAGGGCAGGTTACATCACTAGATAAGCGTAGCTCAGTAACCTGAAGTCATCATGCAGGTCCGGAGCTAGCACAGGGACAGGGGAGGGAGGCATGCCCCCAGACGTCGCCGAAATACCTCTTTCATGCAGATTTTGGTCGATGAAAAACGCACAATAGCATAAAAAGGAGCTGCCGACAGGAAAACTAAAAAGTAGCCACGGCCGTGTCAACAGTGCACGACCCATGCTCTTTATCCATTGGCTAATTAAGCATAACAGCTAGCGACACATACGTTACATATTAACAGTACATTAGCTTTGTCTTTATCTGTCGTTGTTTGTCGTGTGGTGGATGATCAGCCAGTCACTGTCATTTGTTATTTGCTGAAGATACATTATACAGGAACCCTTGTCTTAACCCCTGCATCTAGGCTCATCTGTGAGCCTACAATATGCGATTCTGTGTCGTCAGTTGTCGCCGTGAATTGGGGGGGGGGGCACGTTTCTCGGCCAAATGGTTTAGGAACTTGAAACTTGGTGTGCATGCATGCATGCATGCACCTCATTGGTTGACGTTTTATTTGTGTCAGAATTTTCGAACAAAAATGCTGTGAATTTCTTTTTAAGAGTTGTTTTGTGGATTTTTACGGTAGATCTGCGCAGCATTTTAGCTTGGAGGGAGGAATAACCGTTATTCCTTCCTCCAAGGTTTTATATAGTGCCACGAAAAAAAAATTATCTCGAAATTACGAGATGCCTGTATGTGCGCGCGCGCGCGCGTGCGTGTGTGTGTGTGTGTGTGTCCATCTTTCTGTCTGTCACAGCTCCGTCCACCGGACAGCTAGAATGCTGGGAACGGGTCCTTTGAAGAATCGGTGGAAATGTGACTGACTGTAGCATTAGCCTCACATGCTTAGGACTGAATCACTGGTTGTTGTGTATACGCCATCATGCATGCAATGCCAATGTATTTTTATGCCAACACACGGCTGCTGAAGCCTGGGGCGGAATGAGGCTGAGTGTGCGATCTCTGAAATCACCTTGTGAACCCTGTCACCACCACGCTTGTGGTAATTAAAACTACCTCTGTGGCTTGTGTAGCAGGCAATTTTTGAAAACGTTTATTTGCTCACATTTCCTGAACGCCGCTCGATCGAATCACGAAACATTTTTGTTGCCGGTTACTGCATCACAAATCATGGCCGTAGCTAGCAGGTACGAGCTCCCCCCACCCTCGACTTTGATGGCCTCAATCGGATGTTGGAGTCCGAACCATCTGCTGAAACACATCCCCACCCATCGGGCGCACTTCCCAATCGGGCTCAATTCCTCACCACTCAGCTTCCAGTTCCAAGAGAAACAAAATACAAAATCCCGCTATTTCTATCAACAAAGTAACCTTTTCCGGGTGATAAAAAAGCAGAGATTCAGCCAGCATCAAAATGTTCACCACGTCTATCCAATTTGTGCTTTTATGACACAAGGTTATTACTCAAATAACCCTCATCCCTTCATCAGTTATAATGACTGCTCTCAGATGAAATTTCGGAACGCATTTCGTGCCATTATGGCATATCCTTAATGTTAGCTGATAAAATCAGCATATTGTCATACACCCCCACCACTGGGTGTGATACACCCCCACCACTGGGTGTGTTTCAAAATTGGTCACCCAAGAAAATGGGGCAAAATTTAACTTTGAAACGATCACAGAGATTTATGCCATTGATTTTCCAAAAATCAAATGTAGTACTTGATAATATAGACCTTTTACTGTTAGTTTCTCCATCTGGGATGTACAGCGTACACTCATTTGAAGGAGGGTATCAAAAAATATTGAGCTTACCAGCAAAATGTATCGTTCCGTCCGACACCCAAACTACTTTCTGCTGTCAGACTTTAAAGGGTTAATAGGTCAAATAGTTTGCAGTGCCATAATTTAGAGTTCCATGATACCTAGATCTGACATGAATATTGTAGAGTTTCAAGAAAAAGCCTTTCACCAGTAGACAAAAGAATGGTGAACATTTTCTGGTGTCGGACAGAACACGAAGTACGAAATACGAACTTGGACGTCATATCCATGACGTAATGTATTTCAGGAAATGGTTGGTACCACAAATGTCCCTCCTGCCAGTGCGTCTTTTAGCATGTCATGTAGGATCGAAAGAGTTATGGCACATCTTGAATTTTTAAATTTCCAATTGGTATCAACGAAGTGGAAACGAAAGTTAAATTTCAAAGTTTAATATACCCCGTACCTCTGTCGTTCTAACGTCATACGCTAAAAGAGGCTCTTGCAGCAGGCGATATTTATGGTACCAGCCATTTCGTGAAATACATTACGTCATGTATATGACGTCCAATTTCGTATTTCGTACTTCGTTTTTCGTCAGATTTGCGAAAACTTCCTAATGTTCAGGCACATCACACATCATCCATTAGTGACACTACGTGCCATCACGTACTGCACCAGCGAGGCTTATTACCGCCAGTTTTTTAGACAGTTTTCTAAAACATTAGGCTATGACTGTGCACACTGAGCTTACTGCGCGATCTTAGCCGCAATCGTCTTCGAGAGGACGCAAGGCCAAAGAAATCTCTGTGTGCATCTGAAGCCGCAAGCACGTACATGTACATTGTATGCGTCCCGAGGCGCAGGCGGAATCGCAAAGGTCAAAATAGGCTCTGTAGATTCGCAGTTCAGACTCCCTGTGAAAAAAATCATAACGGAATCATGGTGAATACAATCTCTTCCAGGACCTTCCGTGTGTGAATGTTTTGCCTTATTGTGGCACTGGCAGCAGGGACAATCCACCATGATTGCTTTTCAAGCTGATTTTGCGTTGCGAGTTGCTTTGCAACTGGGTTGCGTTGCAACTGGGCACGCGATCGCCTTAAAGATAATATATCACGGGTATTTTCGCGGGCCACGAAAATCATTGTTTATTTACATTTTGTTTGTTTATGTCCAGTGTTTTATTGTCTTATGGATAATTTGTTGGTGGCGTGCCCCTCTAAAAATTCTTTTGACGCCAGAACGATTCAATTTGGTGGGTTGGCATGTCCCAAAAAGTCCAAATAACATGATGTAAACATCCATGTTTACAAACATTAAATGTAAACAATAAAGTCGTGATATATTATCTTTAAGCCTCGCTTATGTCGCCCTTACGTACAGTCAGAACAAGTTGGCAACTGATAAGCGGCGCATAGTTGGAACTAATCAGTCACAACTACTAGGTGACATAAGCTCTCGGGCGTCAGCGAGTAACTAGTTGCAAACTAAAAATATCCCGATCCTGAAAATCGCACGTGTTCAACTTCAGCACCTTTTACTTAAAATCAAAAGAAATCTTTGTCGACATAAGCACTCAAAAGACGGCGATAAACTAGTTCCAGGTAGTTGCGACCGATCGGTATTTTTCTAGTCGGTGGCGACATAAGTTATCAGTTGCAACTTGTTGACGCTATTTCGATCACAGCGTAGGGCGACATAAGCGAGGCTTTAGTGGACTCGCTAGACGTGATATCCACCAATGGCGAAAATGTGGTCAATTTCAGTCGGCAATCGGTGTATCAGTTCCTTGCGATCGTATTCAATCGCAGGTACATGTAGCAGGTTACAAATCAAGTCGCAACGCAGAAAATCAGCAGTGGATTCCTACCTTATACCTAGAGGGACCTATATACGACCGCAATTTGACCGCAGTCGATCATCATTCTGAGCCCTCCCTCTACTCAATTTCGCGGCAATATTTGATTGTCATGAAAATACAATGTACGTATATTACATGACATTTAGACAAAGGTGACCAACTCGAAATTACTTACGTTTATGGGGATGACGAAGAAAATGACCATTGGTGGTCTATTCATAGTCAAGAAAGTACATATACGTCAATTATGACGTGAATCGTTAATTGAAATACATGTACACACACAAACTATTGAATCGAGCCCTTAAAGGGCCACGACACTGCCACTTTTTGTCGACAGCCAGCGCCACCGGCGGTGGGGGTGTGGTCAGAAACAGTATTAATGTCCTGTCCACTTTAACTTGTCCCACTCCCGAGCCTGGCAAAGAATGACAGCGTGCGATATCTTCAACTCAGGATTAGGTCATTTTTTCCGTGTTCAGGAATGGGACAGGTAAGTGGGAGTTTAGAGTATGTTTAGCGCAGGCCAGGGAAGGCTTCCCTTTAATAGGAAATCATTAGCTCCTATCGACAACATTTGGGCGAATATGATGGATATGCCGCTAGCAGGGAAACGTTTCTCAGGAACATCGGGCCTACACATATACAGGGTTGATCAGTGCATATACATGTAGGCCTTGTAAGTGTTCAACCACTTGCTTGGGGTCATGCCACGGAAACAACTCCATAAAGATTATTAAAATCGCGAGTTGGGGTGACGGTGGAATATTGTTCCAACGTCGTGTCTGGAGGCAATGGTACATAGGACAAAACAGCACGATGACTGGGCCTACTTGCCACAAAACAGGATGGTGTGCACGTATTGACAATGTTGTTTGTAGTCACCATTTTCTTGTTAGTCTTAGAAATATCTGCATTATTTGACTACAGTTGGCAATGATGCTGCTGAAAGCAATAACCACAGTCAACAAGATGATAAAGAACTGACTCCCGTAAGGTTGCTGTGGGAATAAACACAGGCATACAATGTGTTATCAAGTCAAGCTTTGATCATTCACGCTGTGCAAATAAGCTGTGCAAACAGGATGTGTGGAAAATAATACATGTAGTTGAATCCATTGATTGTAATATCATTATTGTCATTAGTGAATGTCGTAAGGTGGAGATCGGGCAAGAAAATAATTACAACTCTATTTTGGACTCCTCCATCGAGAGTGCGGTCCAGCAATCTTCCGACCATGCTTCGCTTTTGTGACGTTAATGCGTTGAATAATTGGCAAGTCCCTCTGGAATACTGGACGCTGGCAAGTCTTATTAATATCAACGCGCGTCAATGATGTTGCAGGTCGGAATTGACTTGGGCACCATTGCTTGTTGGACTTCAAACTGATAGATCGAAGCTGATGGCCGTATCAATGATGTCGTTATTGTAGGCTACCATACAAGTCTTTGTCTTCGTCTCATAGAGTATATTTCAAAGGAACTCCACTGGGAAATGTCGCGGGATGTCGATGTGACCCTTTTTGAGCATCTCCCGTCCTTCAAATGCACCCTTTTAATGAGGTTTGCTACTGGCGAAGCTAATCCACAACGCGGCGCTGACAATAAATTTACCCGCTGTAACTCGGAATGGGAGCGCCGCGGAGACTCTTGGGGCAAGAATAAGAACCGAGCTTGAGGAAGGGCAAACGGCAAAAGTGGATATGGATCCGTAATCATACCTAGATGAAATATCAAAATAATATGCCTCGCTTTCAAATCAAAAATACATGGCAACTAATATAACCTCGCCTTCAGGATTGGTCGATCGACCCTACGTTGATCGGTGCGTGGTGGCTGGTCGTTCATTGGGGACGAGGTTGGAACTCACGTCATGGAAATGAAGTCCAATTTCGTATTTCGTACTTCGTGTTTCGTCAGATTTCCGAAACCTCCCTAACGACAGATCGAACGTGACGGCGTGAGCCTGTGCAAATAACAAGGAAAATGTATTGTTACTTTGTGTACTAGTACTTCCATAAACGACCACTGGCTCGACCCATGTCCCATATAAACGCCAAACGAAAAAAAAATCTCTTTTAAAATGCACTTTATTTTTGCAAATTCTCTTGCTGCACCATTCATGTGATCATGAATAAGTAACATTCCGTTGATGGAGGTGAGCTACAAGCTTCTCTTATTTTGTCTCCTCAGCCATTGAGTAAAACTTGTAGACAATGCAGTATCGACGCATTGAAAGCATTCGCCCCGGTCTGGTAATGGACTGATAAAAATTTCATCTTATGGAACCATAGGCATGAGTGGACTTCTTTTTATTTAGCCCTCGTAAACTTGGAGACAATGATGCGATAAGTGTAGTGACAGTTAATTCTGAATTCAGCGGTAGTGCCACCAAAACTTGGGTCCATAGCTATAAAGTTTAATCGTTTTCGTTCGAAGTTGTAACTGGCAGAAGCAAGGCATGATTCAGTAGGATCAGACGTGCTTTCGATTCCTCAGTCGCAAGATTGAGAAACTTAAAATCTTACGGAGGTAGGTTCCTCGGATATTTTCCAACTTTTCGATATTGAAAGCTAGCATTTTTCCTCCTTTCTGGCGGAAAAGAACCAACTCGATTTCCATTCTTGAATTCCCCGATTTAGTTTACCAAATTTGAATTTTATCAATTGCTTTATTTTAGGAAATCTGCCATTTCATTTGCTGTCCAGACGTCGTGATGATCGTAGTACTGTTGCTTTTTGTCCTGCTCTGTAATCCAGCTGCAGGTCAGTTGTAGTTTTCATCTAGTTCAGTTCGTAATACTTCGGCACCCAGACAAATCAGTTATCCCCACACCATGGAGCATTCACCACGTCACTGGGAACCTAATCAACATAATAGAGTACAAGCTCGCTCCAGACAATACATACAGCGATGAGGTTCCCAGTGACGTGGTGAATACTCCATGGTGTGGTGATGACTGATTTGTCTGGGTGCCAGTAATTAACACTTAATTGAAAAAGTGAATTGACATTGGGAATTTATCATGAAAGACTAGCATTTTGTAATAACCGAAGCTTGAAAAATTTTTCCTAGTCCCTTTAATGTTGGAAACTTGATTTCAGGGTCCCTTGCCAGGCTGGCCAGATGCACTTCATGCAGTCTGATTCGGTCCAGATTTGGCAGAGTCAGTAATAGAATGACGTTGGAGGAGTGCAAGAATTCCTGTTCAAGTAAACCAATTGCCGAATGCAGTTTTATCCATTATCACGATGGCTACAAACGCTGCCGGGTCTGCAGGGGTGAGATATGCTCGCCCACAAACACTGGCTGGAAGATGTATCGAAGGAAGACAGAATCTAGGCCTACTCTTGGTAAGAAATCCTGAACAGGTTTAGAAACTTGTTTAAAAGAATTATTCACTAACCCGACGGCGTTTGCCATTTGAATGTCTAGTAATGCTTTTCGATAATGCTCCTCTACGTCGGCATGAGGTAGGTAGGTTTTTAAAGAGATATCGGGCCATATTCTAGAAGCTTCCTTAACTCTAAAGTTTGCCTTTAGTTATTTTGCAGGGCAGAATACAAAAGCTCAGAGTGGACCTTAGAGTTAAGGAGGCTTCTAGAATACGGGCTATAGAGTGCCAAGTAATGTAATCAATGAAGAGATGGAACGTCATCAGCGTAGATGATATTAACAGAAATATATTCTGACATTCGGCTATTTCGAGTTCGAAAGTCTGCTCCGGGTGCAATTTGTGGTGCGTGCACTCATTATATCGCGTATACAGGTCACCCTGTCCTCTGGGCGGACATTCGAAAGGGGTCTTCTGACCATGAAACTCAGTTTATTTGAAAAGTAGCAACAGGTTTCGAGGGACGACGCTGCCGCTGGGGGGGGGGGGGGCTTTAATNTTGATCGCCAGTCTGTATGGCCGGGTGCGTGTGTGCGTGCGTGTGGTTCTTGATCGCCAGAGTCCGTATGGCCGTGTGCGTGTGTGCGTGCGTGTGGTTCTTGATCGCCAGTCTGTATGGCCGTGTGCGTGTGTGAAGTTTGTACCATGGTCCCAAGACGGATGGATAAAGACGATAGACCCATTTTAAAAGTCGATCAGTCGACGATAAGGGCCCCGCGTACATTTTCTCTCCCGACTTTCGAAAGATGCCTTTTGTTTTAATGATGCTCAAAGGTCTTTTCATAAAGTCATTTTTGCCAGGATGACGGAGAACACGAGAAAGACATGTCATCCTAGGTTTGGGGATTTCTGATAACTAGTTTCGGCTAGACCGTGCGGTAAATATTTTGACGATTGTAAACAAACGGGGCGCCATCTTTGTCGAGAGGTTCCATCGAAATGATAGATACATTACCCGCACACCTTGTTTGCCACAGACGGTTCGCCGACGTGTCTTTCCGAGTCTAGCTATAGTATTCAAACAGGCCTTCGCTACATCATACCTCATCCCGTTCGTGCAGATGGTGATTGTCTTTTTCGGGCAGACGTCACTCCAAGTAGCCGCCATCTTGTTCTGTTTCTTTTGTCGGGTAGATATAAAAGAGGTATCACGGAGGAAACGGTTGACTCCATGTTACACACGACAACTTCCAGCCTCTTATTCGTCTTGATATGGACAAGGCCTTTGATAGGAGGATATTTATTGTATCAATTAAAAAGTTACATAACCTATGCGTATTTACAAGACTTTAAGGCAGATTTCTATCACTAGATGGAGCCAAGCTCTACATACACCACCACAATACAAAAGGCGGCATCTTCAGTAATCAAAGGTGTGTTCTCATACTAGAAATTTCATAGTTTAAAGGAGTTAGACGCCGAAGTTGTAAACAAGCTGGTTTGTTTACAAACATAGTCGGCAAACTAGTTTTATTCCTTCGTGCAGGTGGCAGCACCAGTCGCGCCCCGTGATCGTTCGACTGGTTCCCGGTCCGATGCAACACACTCACGATATTCACGTCAGTACATATCACCGACAATAGGTGGCAGCACCGCAGGCGTCGCGTGGATAGAGAACCAGTGAGTGAGTGTTTACAACTTGGACATCCAGCTCCTTTAATATTCGTTGAGGCCTAGTTCAAGACTATGTCGGCCATTTTTGACTTCCAAACACTACCATATTAAAGGAATCAAACATAAAGGTTTAACTGCGAACGATGAGGTAACTGAGGGGTACACTTCATGTGTTGCCACCAGATGTCTCTCACTGCCTGAATTTTGGCTTCACGTAATCGACAGGAGCTTCTGATCAACTTGGGTATAGTCCATTCCAGATACCTAAGGCAAATGGTACTGGGTTGAACTCTGCAATGTTACACGACTCTGTTCACTATTTTGACGAGCTATTGCACAATACTTTAACAGGCGAGTCCAATGGTGACCTTGCCTATTGGCTGTGTTTGTGGTCAAGCTGTTGGTAATAGACTATAAACCACAACTGACAAGGTTAGCCAAGTACGATTTGCCTTAGGTATCTGGAAAGGACTATAGTGGGGTACATGAATCTGTCAACTTGAAGCCTTGAATTCCATTTCTGAGGATAACAGAGCTATTTTCAACACAATTATTGTTCGATGTGCAAATGCACGTTAGCCTATTCAAATGCACACAGACGACCCTGCGCTCTCATCGTTCGTGGGGTTCTCATTAATTCAGTCCTTTTGTATCATACGATCAACTAGTCGGAATTCAACAAAATTTGCAGTAAACATGCAGAAGGGTCTTGCCTATCATATGGAAGAGTCAGCAAATCTGTTGAGGTTTGAAGTGATAGTGTCCACATTTATAAAATGCTAAACTTGTAAGTTGAACCTTTTTTGTTTGATTCCTTTATGACACTACTGATATGACTGAACTATTATCCATCGGGAGGAGGGTATCGCATCATCGACTGCCATTATGTGCTGCAGTCAAATTCTAAAGTTGATACACGAGAGGCGAGTTTCTTGCTTCATTCCTCGAAAACTTTAGATATTTTGGTAAATTTGACATTCATGCCTTCGGGCAAATGAGAAGACATTTTCTGCGCCAACGAATCAGCTTCCAGTACCAAGGCCCGGTG
>NMRB01001674.1:138520-152774 GCA_002633025.1 Notospermus geniculatus | reverse complement strand
GTGCGACCTTGAAATGTAGGTCAAATCAAAAACCCGTCTGATATGTTGTGTACCTTGACTGGATACACCCACCATAAAAATTTCATGAAGTTTCGATGACCAGTTCAGGAGTAATCGCAAATTTTGTGTTTTCACTATGTGCCCCCTGGTGGCCAAAGTATGAATCAGATCCGGCCGATTTTCAATAGCGAGAAGCGTCATGTCATGAGGTATCACCATACCAAATTTGAGGTGAAAATTCTGAAGCATTCTCAAGTTAGAGCGTTCACGTCGTTTGCGTGACGACGACGACGGACGACGACAGACGACGCACAGACAGCCGCCAGCGTGATGACAATACCCCGAAGACCCTGATGGGCCTCGGGGTGAAAATCATCTCTTATTACATAACAACTAAAAACAGTTTAAGAACATGCTTGTCTTATTCGGAGGCACCATAATTGTATCTATTGGTAACACATTTATGTGGTGTAAATCCAACCGATCAAAAGTTAGCTGTACATCGTCCCCCATTCTCCTGTACAAAGCTCAGTCGTTGCGTCCATCGGCGTCAATGATGAAGTCAGTTCCAAAAAAATCAAAACGCCCTCGCGGTTGTTTCGAGCAAAAGATTTTTTGGCAGCATGACTTTTCTGAAACCTGGGAACCTAGGGGGTCTAAACTTGGGTTCGGATTTGCTCTAACACAATGTTTCCGCAGAACGACATAACGATGTGGACTACTAGTATTTCGAAAGCACCGATTTTCAAAAATCCTGATTTGCCTCGACCTTTCTACGTTACCTTGACCTTTCATCACCGTGACAACATGCCAAGACGCTTGCTAACGTATGTAGACACTTTAACCAAAGCAATGCGAATTTTATGACATAATTAAACAGCTTTTTACAAAAACACGAATTTTTAACATCGGTTGCCATGGAATCCGAGTTTTTCCACATTTCCTGTTGTCCGATTTGGGCCGACTTTTAATATAATATTATTCACCATGGTGAATTATTATTCACCATGGTCATGATGGTGAATACTACCGAAAACCACCGAAAAAAATTTTGTTGCAATTTTTTATGGGTCTTTCAGTATTTTGACTGGACTATTATATCCAAGCCCGGGGATACCTGATTGGGAGCATGAAGTGAAATTTCATCTAGTAGCAGCAGAAGGAACGAGGAGAGTGCGGGCCTCTCGGACGGCGCTTGGTGGGGATTCTCCCGGCCTCACGGCTCAAAATGGATGTCTTACCGAACTTGTGTCTGACATGTTGACACGCGTTGAATTACCGGTCTCATTGGACACTTTACCTTGACAGATCATGGAAGGTTTGTGGCAGGACAGATCGATCATAAGACCGGTTTCCGATGTTGATGACTTTCCGCAACACATTTCCTTCTGGGATCGAAAGTTGTTGAAATCTAGTGATGACATTTTCTTGTGAGCGATGAAGGAAGCTTCCTTCAGTCTCCTGCGTATAAAGTGTAAGGCCTGTGATAGGAATGGGTGTAAAGCATGACGGGTTAGGTCAGAAAGTTTCTTGAATAAATTTTCTAGTTTGCTGTATCCTTTGACACCCCTCGTTTTTTTAGTACGGTATTGGTAAGAGGAGAGTCAAATGGAGTTCCTGTGGTTTCAGAAAATTCGTGTATGACGGGATGGCTGGATTCGTGTCGGTTCACCCGTTCATCCCAATACTCATTACGAAGAGCATACCCTGATGGGCGTCACTGTGGATATGTTCAGATCCTCAGTAACGCCTATCGGTATGCTGAGTAACCCTCTTCTTCTCGCATGGCGGGGGGTTGGTGAAGTTTAGGGTAGTGCCGTGGTAAACTGCTAGTACTAAGGGTGCGTTTTTCACTTTGCGAACTCGTTTGGCGGGGTTTTGTGATACCCCCGACGTCTACATCAGAGTTCAGACAGGCGGTGCTGCCCCCTACTGTTGACACTGATGACAGAAGCATGTCCGGTGCTCGCGAAGTTGGGAGGGCCGTCAGACGTAACTTAGAATACGCTTGGAATAAGGGTGTGTGTACGACAGGCGGAAACATATGTGTTGTGAGGAAGAGCGTCAAAATATCCATGTAGCGACAAATTCTGGATCGTATTCATAAAGCGGTTTTATCGTTAGAACTGTCTTAGGCCGGTTCCAAGTACAGTGGTTGACCATACTTGGAACCGGCCTACGGTTCTAACGAATACGACCCATAGACTTTTGGACATTTACCTTTTAGACAACTTCTTGGCTTGGAAAGTAAGTGCGAGCGTCTCCGCAAGCGAGAAGTTTTCAATCCTACATGTAAATTGTTGATAAAGTCTGGTTCAACCTAGATGTGGACCATTGGAATGCCAAGTGAGGAAATGGAACATTCAATTTTGACCACAAGATTTTATTCATGTGTGACCCTTATGTAATGAAAATCACATTTTTATTATTAGGCACAGTCATCTGATTCATTTCGCCATAACATGTAACCGTAATTATGTCACTCTTGCCACACTCTAACCACAAACTGCATTCCAATCGTCCACCTCTAGGTTGAACCAGACTATAATGATGACAGATTATCAAGCTTGGAATTTGATGTAAAATTTGTGGGTGCATTCGCTCTTTGTTCATCTCTTTGGGGAAATTATGTATGAAGAGCAGTGTAGTACCATGCGAGAAGCTGGACCCAAGAAGTGCAGTAGGCATGGTAGGGTATGTGGCCATTTTTTGAAAATATACACACCAAGCTAAACAAGATGCAACAAACCATATCAATTTCTGTACATGTACAGTCTTCCAAATAAATAAATGAACACCGTGTTTTTCAAATATCTCCGAGATAAAACAATATAAGCGGTTTTCAACTTAGTATGGTATATTTATTTGGTCATATATTCTGGCTCTACCTAATTTTTACCCTTTGTTATGTAACAGGCAATTTTAAAACGGTCCAAAAGTCAACTTTTTTATTTCTAGTTTTTTTAGCAGAATTCGATGTGTGGTGATGAGGTGATTGATAATGCGAGTTTTTGCAAAAAAATATTGAACATATTTTACCGTTTTGGTAATATCTCAAAATATCGAAATTTCAGATTTTTGAAATTTTTAACTTAAAAGTTGAAAATGTTTTAGAGCACAGAAACTTTTCTGTACTTTTCCTCATAATGACATGCCTGTATCCAAAATGCCCAAACCACAGATAAATCTTCGTGATCCCAATTAAATATTTTCAAACTTAGACTCCAGAATTTCGTTCCGACTTCTTCTCAGAAACGAACCCGGTCAGCGATATAACCTACGCTTCTAATAGACAGAGTCCAAAGCGATAGATATGAATGGTTCGGAAATTTTTGTCAGGGAGCGCACAAACTAAAAAATTTAACCAAGAAGAATGGCCAAAAAAGGGATAAAAAATTTGATCGTGAAGGGCGGCCAAAAGCAAGTACTGAATTTAGAAGTGTGCTGGCCTTGGAGTTCATCTATTTCATTCTTATTAGCGTCGTTAAGCCTTGACGAAACGTTCTGTTGGAGATAGCATATGCTACGAAATTAACTGATGAATCGACAACGACGAGTAACAACCCAACTTTTCTGCCGTAATTAAAAAATGGATCGTCATCTGAGAATGACACACCCATAATTTGGGCCAACTGATCGAGAGATGCCGGCGTCTCACAAACAGTGAATACAACAGCCAATGAAATGACCAAGAATGTTGCTTGAAACTGGTCGCTGTCTGCCTGATTTTCTATGGTTTTGGCTCCAGATCCTGCTTTAAGGACGGTCCTCCTTGCCAATGCTCGCCTCAATGCAATGATTAAAGCTGTGTTCAGAATATAAATCAGGGTCAGTGGGCCTGCGGCAACACCAACGACGTATGTAAGGTGGCTGTATGTATGTAACTCGTCGTTAGTTCGGAGCATTGTTTCCAGACCACCAGTGCAGCGATTTGTTCTCAGTTCAAGGTCAAAAGACCAGTATTCAGGCATATAACAAACGGCAGAAATACCAACAATAAACAAGACAACTCTTCCAAGTTTCCTTTTGGTTAAGTGAGCTCTGGCCCACAGAGGGAAGCCAATGCTTAAAAATCTCTCTAATGTTGTGAGCACAATCAACCAATTTCTTACCTGGAGAGTAATGAAATAAATTGGCCGTGTTGCGTAAAATAACTCGGGTCCTATATCAAAGTCCGGCATCGCCGAGACAACTAATGGACGAGTAACGTAAACGAGCAAATGTCGGATAGAGAAATAAACAAGACATGTGGTAAGAAAGCAGATGTCATTTCCGGCAATTATTCGGAGGAGGAAAATCGAAGTGGAAGCACTGCGCAGCGCACGCATGCGCAGAACGATAAGGTTAAGTGTATTTAATACAATTCCGATGAGAACGACTGGCGTGATCCCGCATACATATAAATAAAAGACGTCGGCATAGACCTTCTTGAACGGGCACGAATCCTCTTTGGTCATGTTGGTAGAAGCCACCGCAATTTTTTCTGGCGTCATTTTCCCTGGGCTAGTAGGAGATAAGCTTTTTCAGGAACTTACATGTACGTACATTTACAAAGCCAGAGTCCTGACTATAATCATTGCACATTCTCGCACTTTCCGTGCGTTTTTTGATGTTACACCTCAAGTCTGCAATATGTGGGGCTCGTCGTCTCTGTTACAGCCACTTGTTTTCACTTCAAAACATTTACCTGAGGACATTTGAAATGCAACGAAATGGAAACGATTCAAAAGCATAAGATTGTTCAACGAAGAAAGAAAATGGAACTTCAAAGAGCAGATGACAAGCCTTTTTTCCATCTATGAGAGACACATGTAATTGTATTACTTGGTGGTATCTGCCTTTCAAGGTCCCGAATCGTAATATTGCGAAGACTTGTAAATCCCCGCGGAATGTCCCACATGCACGTAGCTAGCTGAGAAAGGATTGGACAAGCCTCGCGGCGACAGGGTTCACAACGTGACTTCAGGGATGGCACTCTGCCTCATCCCCCAGGCCTCAGCAGACGTGTATTGGCTATAAGCACACATGATGGCGTATACACAACAACTTCGAATGATATGTATACACAACAACAATGCAGTGTTTAACAGTCCTATCCACGGGAGAGAGCAGCATGATTAGCGCAATAACATTACGCAATATACCGGTATACAATATGTAGATCTACTTCTACCTGCGCACTTCGTACATTCAACAGTAAACCGTTCACTCACTCACCACGAATAAAGTAATAGCCCTACGCCGCAAATGGAGGCCCCGTTGCAGGATAACCTCGAAATCTGCCTATATAATTCCAGGTCAACGTCACCTTCAGTCATTTCGCCAACTCATCATAGAAAGGCAAAATTGTAAAGCATGCAGCACACTGGCCGCCAACTTCGGCGTCCAGAGGCGTTTTTTCGACGCCAATGTCCGAACGCCAGAAAAATCCCCAGTGTGCTACAACTGGAATATGGAGAACGCCGCCCGACGCCGCCGGACGCCACTGAACTCCAGATATCAAACATGTTTGATTTTGGACGCCAGTGAACGCCTGTGAACTCCCGAAGCAGCCAAGTGTGCTACCGATGGCAGCCAGACTTGGAGTAGTCCAGTGAGTAGAGGCTGAACCCATAACTAATTGCAAGAGTAACTAAACATGGCTCAATTTGTTCATTTGTTCCTACTCCATAACATACTTCCACACGCGTGCAAACCTGTTTTAACCAGCGTACAAAAGTTATCCGCGTCTAGGCTAATCGCGCGATGATCACCCTTTATGAATACGGCCCTAAATGTCAAAAGTCTCTGTCTGCAAGCTCTTGTAGCTGTCGAACAAGTTACTGTCACAAGTTTCTGTCGTGTGGCTCTTCCATGTGAAACGAAATTTGCCTGTGTGTCCATTGTCGACGACTGCCGCCTATTGTTCAAAAAGATTGCAGACATTTCTGACGAGGATTAGAACATGTGCTATTCAAAGCAATAACTGTCGGACACTAAAAGAACTGGCCGACATAATCTTTTAAGGTCTCTTCCACGCTACAGGAATTGATCATGCAGCAGAGTGTCTGACATATTTCCATAAGTGTCGACAGTCTACTTGAAGAGCACCTTCCACGTGCAAGTCGCTGTCGGACAGGAAAATTGCGACAGAAATCTTTCAGGTGGAAGGCAGGTGTAGCAGTAAAAAGTGCCCCCCAGTAAAAAGTGTCCACTTCTATTGACATGATTGATGAATGACGGATTAAGGTGCATGGGTATATAGTCCAGTGAGTAGAGGCTGAACCCATAACTAATTGCAAGAGTAACTAAACATGGCTCAATTTGTTCATTTGTTCCTACTCCATGACATACTCAAAATCTAGGAAAATCAACGAAGTGGAACAATATAAAAATTTCTGTTGAAGCGTTCTCGGTAGGCGAATCTGGGAGATGCACCGAAGTCCATATTTGGGCACAGTATGGCCAATTTTCACCCGATAAAAACAAGAAAGACATGTTTTCCTATGTTTTTGAGGGTGAGCTTTCATTTAAACATGGTTTCAGTCAGCTGCAGTGCCTCTGAGGGGGTGCATTGGGGGTACCCCTACCCCAAAACCCTGATTTTACACAAATGGCGGACTTTCAATTTCGGTGATCATGTCCCACTGAGAGAAAAGTTATTGAAATATACCTTATTCTGTTCTGATAATACTGCTGAATAACATATTAAAAATCTATAAAGTCACAGGGAAAGGAACATTGGCAACTTTATACCAGAAATATCATGGCCGCATTTTGCGGGATTTTCAGATAGTGCATACTTTGCCAGATTTCAACAGAATAAAATAATCTAGGCATGTTTTCTGAATAATTTCATTAGATCTTTCATCTTAACACTAATTTGCTTTGCATGGATGCCTTGTTGGGGGTACACCAGGGGTACCCCTACCCCAAATTAACTATTTTTGGGGTGTTCTTGTTACTTCTCCATAAAGAAGGAAATCACATGTAAGGTGCACTGTCCAGCATGTTTCTAAGACTCAGTATGTAGTTATGAGATGGTTCGAAAGGAATTCTACCACTAGACATGAATTTAGATTCAGTTTTCATCAGAATCCTCGCCTCCGTTGTCTGTGTTTGCACAAACACATCTGCAAGCAGTGCACGCCAAAGTGCAAGATAGGCCCTGTTTGCGGCAACCACAACGTAGGTCATTGCATCCAGTCTTGCATCCACACCTGGCTAGTCAAGCAGAGACTGTGGTGCTGCAGATAGCTCAGTCTGTATAGGCACCATCTTTCCGTTTACAGTTTTCCAACCCCATTTCTCTGGATCTAAGTCATTGCCTTGCCATTGCTGAACTTGGTGATACACACGGTAACTGTGGTACTTGTTCGCATCTGAGGTTGGGGGAATTACCCTGGGATGCACAACCGTTTTGCTGGTGGATAGTTTCTCCCTAAATTTCTGAAATCTTATTGAGTCAAGGTTATTACTTGGCTTTCCTTTATAGATGGCCACCATCACCTTTTCGCCAGCCTGGGCAATATCCTTTGCATTGGAGTTGGCATTTCGAAAGACTTGGGCCTCTCTCACAAAGTCTGTATTTTCCTCATTCAACATTTTAAGACTTACACCTTTCCCAATGCCATAGACTCTTGAGGTTGTGTCACAACCCAGAAATGCATGGGCAAAGAGTATGTGATTGCCGACAGTTTTCCCCAATTTGTCCTTAATAGTCTGTATGTTGACATATCTGCGTGGTTGGGTGCATGTTTTGCCAGAGCAGATGCAGATTTGCTGATCGTTGAGAGAGCTGTGAAGATGTCAGAAAACACTGATGTTGTGCTTGTAGGGGATGACACTGACCTTCTTGTTCTGTTATGTCATCACGCAAAGGATGGTGCGCATGACACCTTCTTTATGTCAGAGCCCAAGCAAACATGCACCCAACCACGCAGATATGTCAACATACAGACTCTTAAGGACAAATTCTCTATACTCTACTCACTGGACTATTGCGTCTTGATGTCACATTATTTCAAAATTGCAGCCTGAATGAAGATGGCAGCACTGATAATTGTCGCGCAAGTGGCCCGAAAAGATGCCACTGAACGCCAAGTTTGGGCAGGTGTGCTCTCACCAGGATCCACTGGCAGCCAGCTCTGGCGTCCAGAGGCGTTCAGTCGAACGCTTCTGGACGCCAGATTTGGCGGCCAGTGTGCTGCATGCTTTAGGAATTATAAATTATAATATGCAACCGCCATCGTATTTCGCAACCTTCTACACTGTAAGAAATCGTCCTGTACTGTGGGTCCAAACCCACGGGTACAGGAAACTAGCACATACATGTACGGTACAGCAAACACACTCAGAGGAAGACGGACCACTGTCAAAAATATTCCATGGCGATGGGTTCTACTTGGTTCTACCTTGGGTCCTCCAGACCCATGGCGTTTATCATCATGAGTACAATCAGCAAACACCATGGGTACTTTGTACCCAAATGCATATAAGAACACGTGGGAAATGTGCTTAAAATTGGACAAGGAATTTACCCATCTCACACCTCAAGTAACGTTCCTTGGATACCATTGGCCAGATCCCGTCACGTGATATCCGAGAATTTCGATATGTCCTCCTCTGACATCACCAAACATGGGACATGTTTGGTGACGTCAGAGGGGGACATATCGCGATATGTCCCATAGCTGGGAAAACTGTATTCTTTCGGTGTGAGATAAAAAATGTTGCCCTCATTGTCGGGAGACATAGCGAATTTCCCCCGGCTGGGACGATATGTCTCCCTCGGCTTCGCCTCGCGGGGAGGGGGGGGGGGGCATTCGCTATGTCTCTCTCCACTTCGGGCAACATGGACCAACTTGTTTGTACAGTGTAAGGATTTTATCGTTCCGAAACCGATATACCCTCCAAAATCCACCCCAAAAAACCTTTGTAAAAAATTTCACAGCATTTCTGTTCGAAAATTCTCACATATATAATAGAATATGACTGCATGCCAAATTTCAAACCTGTTGCTCCTTCAACAACTGAGATAGGCCCTATAGCTGAAAATATTGCCAGACATACACAGACATGCCAGACAATGTTGAAAAGGGTCACCTTGTGAACCAATAAGTTATAACTGATTCTGGTTGAGGTGGTACAAGAAGTTCACATGTCACGGCGTCCATGGAGTTCGGTTTCACATTGAGGAATTTCAGTACTTCATGATGTTGACCCATATGTCCGACGCCATTAATTTACCGTCACAACCAAGCATGTCTTCAAGATGGGCCGAAATATTGGGACATTATACCCCACATACACGATGCAAATGAGAGTTCGCGTGGTTCCAAAGCATAGCCAAGAGAAACATGCCCATTCGAGACTAAAACAGACTGCTTTGTCATAATGATGATGATGAGGAGGAGGAAACGATAACAACCATTTTTTTCAGAATCAGTTCAATATAAGTGTACGTGTAGTTGGTAACTCGATATCTGTAATCGTGTTTGACTCGTTTTTGCATGATAAACCACCAGTCACGGTAAAGAAAAAAACAATAACGATTATCTACCTTATGCACATATATACATATCTGGATTATTTGAATCTAGCGCAATGTTTTACAGAAGTCTAGGGCCTTACCACAGCATTACTGGCCATAGAAGTAAATATGGCACATATGCTGATGTCAGGTCGACCTTGCGACGGCACAAAACAGGCGACTGACTTTTCGGGACTTTTCGGGATCACTTTGCGTCTAAATAGTTCGGTCCATAAGCCTAAAATTGTGACCCGATCAGGACATAGCGGACAAAAGCGCCAATTTTGGACCAAATGTTCCTTTAATATGGTACTTCAATTCTAGAAGGGGCGCCCAAGTCAGATCACCATGGTAACGAGAAAATTCGTTTTGAAATTTAGGACACTGACTTTATCATTGGACCCAAGAACTGAGCTTTGTACAGGAAAATGGGACCCCATGTACACCCTTAGTCAAAAGTAAATAGACAGCTACTAAATTCAATATTTCTTTTAATATTAATGAAACGCATTTTTTCTTTTTATACTCACTCATAACAACTGCTTCGGCACCTCTTTCCACCGAAATGACCCAGGTATACAGTTTAGTGACTTTTTGGTGAAAGATTGAAATTTTGTCAAAAAATGAGGTTTTTTATTATCGCCTTCGCAAAATCGAGAACCTGAGCATTTTACAGCTCTACTGTTTCCAGACACAATGATATTTTGAAATAAAGAATTGGAGCTTCTGCAACCGAGTTATTGATGGTTTCTTACAGGCAATTTTAGGGTTTTCCAGTTGCCAGTCTGACACCACATTCATAACCAACCAGTTGTGCCGCGGCAAGTTCAGGGTCACGAATAATAATCGCTATTCATACTGGGCCTATTTGACCGAGCCTTTGGAATTTCAATAAGAAATAATGTGAATAACAATAAGGCCTAAGTGGGCCCGCGATGACGTTCCGAGCTATAGGCGATTACCGCAGACAGCTAACCACAAAGCATGTTCGCCCGTTCAAAACTAAACTATAGTGCACAATACAATCAATAATAATGATGCAACGCAATCAATGTGGTTTGCCCCGAGCGTGTGCTTTGTGACGGAGAACTGCTGAATATTCAACACTTGGTCGGTATGAAATACGGAAGAGCACGTGGAAGATCGAACTTGGCTAACCGAACAAAATCACTGCAAAAGTCCCTCTGTAACTTTGTCCCCCCTACAGATCCATGGGATCCGAAAGCTGGATTCTACTCAGAAACAAATGTGTTTCAAGATGGCATAGGTGCGATCACCAACAAATCCCGAATAAAAAATCCCTTTTTTTGATGAAAATTCAAACTTTCACCAAAAAATCAGTTCAAAGGCCAGCAAGATAATTTTGGTGTAGGAAGGTGCCAAAGCAATTGTTTTCAATGGGAATAAAAAGAAAAATTGTGCCTCGCTGCTATGTTAGAAAATATCGAAATTAGTAGCTGTCTATTTACTTTTGACTAAGGGTGTACAGCTAACTTTTGAATGGTTGGATTTACACCCCATAAATGTACATGTATTACCAACAGATAGAAACATGGTGCCCCGTACTCATAATAAGCATGTTTTTAGTAATTTTTAACTGATTACGTAATTGAAAACGACGTTTTTATGTATTTTGAACCATTTTGTGTTAATTTACATAAAACACGTAATTTCTTATTACATAACTACTGAAAACAATTAAGAACATGCTTGCCTGCCTCTGAGGCACTATGTTTCTATCTGTAATACATTTGCCTTAGAAACCCGTTTCTTACATATATCTAATACATTTACGGGATGTAAATCCCACCGTTCAAAAGTTAACTGTACATCGGGTACCATTCTTCTGTACAAAGCTCAGTTCTTGGGTCCAATGATAAAGTTAGTGTCCTAAACTTCAAAACGGATTTCCTCGTTACCATGGTGATCTGACTTGGGCACCCCTTCTGGAATTGAAGTATCATATTAAAGGAACATTTGGGCCAAAAATGGCGCTTTTGTCCAGTTTGTCCAGAATTTCTCGTTGTTGACTCTACTAAAAGCCCTGTTTCCACTAGACCGATATCCGCTGCGGTTTGTCATGTTTGTGGTCGGGAGCGGTTTTCACATGCATTGGGATAAATTAACACGCCATGTATTGTTAAACCATCAAAGAATTATCCAAAACCCTGTGAAAAAAAACCGGGGCGGAAACCGCAGCGGAAACCAGGTGTGAAGGGAAACAGGCCTTTAGCCACGACGGCGTGGAACAAATCAGTCGCCGATATGGTGTGACGTGACTGCAGTTGCCTGTCACCTGCAACGATCGGCATACTTTGCCAGTGCTCCCCCACTGGAGTGTGCAGGTTGCAGTTCCTTTCACTCTTCATTCCAGACTTTTACCTACCGGTACCGGTATTCTAATTTACACAAACCATACTTATATAAAACTCATTTCTTTCAGCCTAATTGCTCGCCTACTAATAACAGACTTTCTCTGTATGTTCAGGCCTTTTCTTTGCAATCAGCTCTAGCACCCAAAAATGGGGCCTTTCTATTCAATTCTTTTGGTGAACCTAAACTTTTCACGCCTTGCAATTTTTAAAGGGTTTCTTCATCATGACTAAAATCCACAATTAGGACACAGCTCATTCACCTGGCATGTTCATGTACTACAGTAGAAAGTGCCTAAGGAAGACCCAGGTTACCTATACTGTCATATAAATAGGACTAGCAAATACTTTTACTTCAGATTTGTACAGCATTGCCTAGTGCACTTGTATTGCAAAACTCAAGTAAAAGCATTGACTAGGCTTAGTGACCAAGTGGCTGACTCCTAACCACATTTTCATCAGAAATACATACATGTACACTCTTGCTTATAAAATGGAATATTCTGAGAGTTTCATTCATTTCCAACGTTTTTTTTAGCTCAGCTGACCAAAGGTCAGCAGAGCTGGTCAAATAACTATTTAGTGGCGTCAAGCGCCAGCCCGTCACTCCAGCCGCGTCAAACTGTAACCGTAATAGCCAGAGACTCTGGTGAATCTCTGCTAGGAAACCGAAAATCCTCGGCCCGTTTCAACCCAAACAAAGGACACCAGGGGGCGTCATAGGAAAACCATGTTTTGGCCACTAGCTCGCTCCATTGATAAATGACTTGGACAAACTCACCAGCACTGGGAAGGGGATCAATGTGCGCATAATTTACCTACTCAAAAGATTCTGAAATATTTCACCAGGGGGCGTGGTGTCCAAAAAACCACTTCGGAAGAGTTTAAAAATTTCCCGCACTTCCGCGAGTGCTGACGCCAATCTAGCCGAATGCTCTACGAAGGCTAATTGTGTTCATAATGGCGGCTGGCAGAGAACTGAATTAAAGCTGACGTGAACGAACGAAAAGCCCCCATGCGACGAGCAAGAGAATTGCAAGCGCCCCGCAAACACCTCAAACGAAGGCTCAGAACATGATAGACCCCACGAGGCCAGGGGGGCGCCATCTTATTTGTCTTCGAGCTGTCAAGGTGTCAACATCCTCTGGCGAGCTCCTGCTGAACACTTTTTTGAAAGAAAAAATTTTGACCTTGCAGGGAATCGAACCCGCGCCTTGTTATCTCTGTTCCACCGTGTTCCCCATTCGGCCAACGAACTTGTTGGAACACTTCGCATATTTTCTCTTGTTCGTAGTATTATTACGTAAGTCGAAGGCCTACGTCCATGACAAACACAAATCCTGTCTCTGTCAGCTGGCTCGTTGGCCGAGTGGATAGAGCGGTGGATTACAAATCAGACGGTCAACGGTTCGAATCCCGTCTAAACGACTACAATTTTTTTTCTTTGTGCAGTGTACGAGGTATCCGGAGATGATGACAGCTCTGTTGCCTGAAGGCAAATAAGGTGGCGCCCTCCTGGCCTCGTGGGGTCTATCATGTTCTGGGCCTTCGTTTGAGGTGTTTGCAGGGCGTTTGCAATTCTCTTGCTCGTCGCATGGGGGCTTTTCGTTCGTTCACGTCAGCTTTAACTTGAACTATGCCCATGATCATCGTAAAAAATCCCAACGGTCATATACAATCGTGTCATGAAATCATACCTGAGTGGAACTTCAGACTATCTTAAGTCAATAACTGAAATTATTAATTTGCATCGAAACGAAATGAGTGGGTTCGAAATATGACGATAGATCTGTACAATATAAGGGAAAGTGCGATTCTTTGTCCGCTATGCACGGAAAACCGGTGGTATTTAGTGCATGACGGTCATGTTCAACGGATAGGGTATCACTCATAGATGGTTTAGCACAAAAAATAAGTGCAACTTTTGGCCTGCAGAGTGTGGTTTTAAGGCATTTTTCTTCATGGGAACTTCCCAAGTTTATTTAAAGCTGAAGGGGAATTCCAGTGACCTACTTATTTTAAACAGTGGGTGATAAGCAGATAGACGGTAGGACTCATGTGAGCCTACTGGAGTATACCATGAATCCGGGTCATCTTGGCTGCAACAGTAGCATCGTATTTAGTCATTCATTTATATCAGTGTCACACTAGGATAATAAACAAGAAGTCAATCTCCAGAATTCACGAATTTTCGACCCCAACCGGGGTCTTTTTCAAGTGGAACTTTACAATCTGAAACTCTAGAAAAGACTGAGCTGAAACCCGAATGCAGAACTACATAACCTGTGTAGACAGGACAAACAAGCAATTAAGGAAAGAATAGCGACCAAGCCCCACGGGTGGCCGCTGGACAATTAAGGAGAAACTAATT
>NMRB01001674.1:109371-125527 GCA_002633025.1 Notospermus geniculatus | reverse complement strand
CCCCCCCCCCCCATCTGACATTACAATTGGAGGAGGAATTTAGAATAGGTCAATCACAGCAGTTCTGTTAACATTACATAATATCAATTTGGAAGTGCGCCAGTGCTGGCTGATTTGGCTACATTAGGGCCATTCAGACGACAGGCAATGAAATGGTCCATGGACCATGTGCTCACCGGGTTGGACATAACAGTCTAATGACAGAGGGATGAACAATCTGGGTCAAGTCATTCCCGAGTAGGACTTTGATGATTTGGGGGCCACCTGGCGGCCATATTGGATGTCCGATCAGGCCGGACCTTCACATGCACATAAAGGTCATCTGCAGGGGCCACATAGCACATATTGGAGCGCTTTGGGTCAAGTCGTCCCTGAGTTACAGCACTTTGATGATTTTCGGGTTACGCCACCTGGCGGCCATATTGGATGTCCGATCAGGCCGAAACTTCACATGCGCATAAAGGTCATCAGCAGGGGGCCACATAGCAAATTGGAGCACTTTGGGTTAAGTCGTTCCTGAGTTACAGCACTTTGATGATTTTTGGGTTACGCCACCTGGTGGCCATGTTGTAGGTCAAATCAGGCCGAAATTCGACATGCATGTAAAGGTCATCTAGAGGGACGTAAATATCAAATTTGAGCACTCTACGTCAAGTCGTTCCTGAGTAATAGCAGTTACTTGATTTTCAGGTTACGCCACCTAGCGGCCATATTGAGTGTCCAACCGGGCCGAAACTTGGTATTTTTAAAGGTACCCCTCCAATGCATGTTTATGCAAGATATGAAGTCGCTTGGTGAAATAATGACAAACTGTGGCAGGTTCGTCACTTTTGTCGAACTTTGACCTCTGCTGACCTTGAAAAGTAGGTCAAATCAAAAACCCGTTATATATGTTATGTATCCTTATTAGATACACCTATGATCAGACTGGGCCGTCACGCGGTACCGTGATTCGCGCTTTACCGTGATTTTGTGGTGAAAAGAGGAAGTGGATCGAATGTGGCGCAACCGCACAACTGCTCGCCGAGCATGGTGGGAATGGTGGTCGCGCTGCAGCGTGATATCACGGGGCAGTTGAAGTCAACGTTTTACAATGGTTTACTTGTGAAGATTACAACAACAATCGCGGCTAACCGAGGCCACCCGAAGATAAGAGACTTTAGCACGTCTAATTTCAAAAAAGCGTCAATCGTTTAAAAAAAGCGTCATTTTGAAATGACCTGTCCAAATGCAATCTCTATCATCTTATCTACATACCTGAACTGAATTTCAGGCTTTGCAGGCGTTTATGGCGCCGAAAATGGCATATAATGCAGGTAGGCATGACAGGCCTGCCATTACGGCTGTCAAGGTAAATTTCGGTCGAAAATTGCCTGTAAAATCTTTAAACGTGAGTATGACACAGTGAATTCTTGCTTGTTTATTGACAAAAATTGTATAAATTTACGGTGAGAAGTTTCCGTCCCCTCCACGCAGGATTGTAGGTGTTTTCTGCCGAAACAAATATTGTATTTTGTAGAGTCATTGCGCGGTTGGGCGCGACAAAGTCACGTGCACATTTCCATCACGGTACCGCGTGACGGCCCAGTCTGATGATAAAAATTTGGAGAAGATCTAGTCATTAGTTCAGGAGTTATTGCACTTTTTGTGTTTTCGGTTTCCGCCACCTGGTGGCCAAGCTGAGAGTCGAATCGGACCGAAACTTGGTGTCATGGGTCATGTGACCTAGGGGTATATATGTACCAAGTTTCAGATCAATAGCTCTGGCGGTTACGAAACGTGCCCTGCTAACGGAACACGACGACGACGACGGACGACGGACGCTCCACCATCGTAATAGCTCACCCCGGTGAGCTAAAAATCCACATGCGATCCGATCGAATCCGATTGTTGTTCAAAACTCTTGCGTGTAAACGCTACCCAGTGCGGTCCAATGTGGATTTTGGACCGTATTGGACCACAAAGGATCACATTCAAATCTCGTGTAAACACAAATGAGACCCGATGCGGGTCGATCGGATCGAATCGGAATGTGTCTTTTTGGCATGTCGTCTAAACCGTAAACGGCCCTATTTATGCAAGGAATTAAACCTGGTTTTTTAAAATAAGATGTGTGTCTGAACATAGGGTGTTCATGTATACCAATGTGTATTGAGCATTGTGTGATCTTGAGTTCCCTTTGTTCGTCTGGACCGGGCATGGTTCGGTGCAATTTTGCCGAGTGTAATCGGATCGAAAGAGTTTGCCCAGTGTGACAGGAATCAGCGTCCTAGGAATGCACGTCCGCCAAACAATAGCCCGCTATTGTTAGGCTATATTCGAACGGTCATGGTTTCTAGCCATAGTATTGTAATCCCACGCTGAACGATAAGACAGGTGTAACGTTTTCCTTTGTGGGCATTTTCCTGTGTGATTCCCATTGTTCGGAACACACTTGGAAACGGTCTCGCTGTTTCTTTGTGTGTCGCCCATTGTCAAGTCGCCGCTTATTCCGTCAATATACTTTGGTCTCGGAGTTATGCCGGACTGGTGGCGGTCAGGCCTAGCGGTACTTTTAGGGAAGGTATAGCCCAAACAAAAATGATTTGGCATCGGGGCATGTCTCAGGATCATTCATATCCGCCCACACCACAATTTCAGTCCACAGGCCGAACCCCAAATTCCCCAGAACCAATGGGTGGATATGGAGTCGAATCCGGCATAACTCCGACACCACAGTATTTTAATGTCACACTGGCACACGGGCCTCACTGAAAAACCGATTTTCACGAAAGCGACCAGAGCGCCCCCTTTTATCTTAATTTCTGCTGAGGCATGATGGGACATCACCATGCAACAACTCCCAATCGAATTCCACCCAGGGTCTAATGTTTCTAGTATCTACACTGAAAAAAAAATCCTAATCATGTTGAGTACTTTCGGGGTACTCGTTTTGTCCGTGAGATGAGTAGAAAGGTACTCATATTGAGTAGAAAGGTACTTATAGCCAGTAGAAAGATACTCATAGCGAGTAGCAAGGAACTCCAAATGCAGCTCCTTGGCCCGATGAGTACCCAATTAGTACCCAATTAGTACCTTTCTACTCATCTCACGGACAAAATGACTGATGAGTAGCCCAAAGTACTCAACATCAGCCGATTTTTTTTCAGTGCATGGTCTTTTGTTGCTACAGCTGGTCTTAGGTCTTGGGTCTTTGCTTTAAAGCGCCTCTTTGTTTTGCTTTCTAACCTCCGTGTTTTGCAAACCTCCTTGTTCTGTCACACATGATACAACCTCCGTGTTTTACAAACCTCCTTGTTTTGCTTTCTAACCTCCTTGTTCTGCAACATTCATTAAAAGTGCCACCTAACGTCTTTGAGATGACTTACAACCTCTTTGTTCTGCTTTCTAACCTCCGTGTTTTGCAAACCTCCTTGTTCTGTCACACACATGCATGATATAACCTCCAAACGCACATTGTATGCTACAAGCATCCTGTTTTGCTTTCTAAGCTTCGTGTTTTGCAATATAACCTTCATGTTTTGCTATATAACCTCCTTGTTTTGGCTTATAACCTCCGTGTTTTGCAACGTCTATTATTTGCGGGAATAACCGCCCATACCTGTGCGGTCCAAAATCCACATTGGACCGCATTGGGTAGCGTTTACACGCAAGAGTTTTGAACCACAATCGGATTCGATGGGATCGCATGTGGGTTTTTGCTTGTCGTCTAAACAGCCCTAAAGTGTGGCTAATAAAAATTATTAGGCGAAAGTGGAGCTTTTCCATGAGGTGCAGATAACAGACCTGGTGGCGGAGTCAATAACTTATGGCGAAATCGTCTGACCTCTGCGTAGGAGATTGGTCATTTCTATTGGACGACGATAGGTGTGGGACTGATTACTGAGGTTTCGCAAATCTGACGAAACACAAAGTACAGAATACGAAATTGGACTTCATTTCCACGACGTAATGTATTTCAGGAGATGATTGATACCAAAAATACTGCCAGCTGCAAGAGCGCCTTTTAGCGTATGACATTAGCCCGATAGAGTTACCGGTATGGTGTATATTAAACTTTAAATTTATGTTTCGTTTCCACTTCGTGGATAGGCCTACGAGGTGGAAATTCAAAAATTCAAGATACACCATAACTCTCTTTCGGTCTTATATGCTAAAAGAGTTAGACGCACTGGCAGCAGGGACATTTGTGGTACCAACCATCTCCAGAAGTAGGGCCTACATTAGGTCCTGGAAATGTAGTTGAATTTCGCGTTTCATACTTCGTTTTATGTCAGTATAGTGAGGTTCCGAATACCTGACGAAATACGAAGTTGGACTTCATTTCCACGACGTAATGTATTACAGGAGATGGTTGGTACCGCAAATATCGCCTGCTGCAAGAGCGTCGTCTAGCGTAAGACGTTAGACCGATAGAGTGACGGTGTATATTAAACCTTGAAATTTATCTTTCGTTTCCTCTTAGTATCTACGACGTGGAAATTTAAAAATTCAGGATGCACCATAACTCTCTCGGTCTTACATGATATGCTAAAAGATACACTTGCAGCAGGGACATTTGTGGTACCGTACATGTATCATCCATCTCCAGAAATACATTAGGTCCTGGAAATGAAGTTGAGTTTCGAATTTCGTACTTCGTATTTCGTCACACTTGCGAAACCTCACTACATGTATTTGCAAACCTCCCTAATACGTGACAATTTACTATTTCCCCAGATGTTTAGCGAAACCATCATCAGGGCTAACATTTAATTCAGTCGCACTTAAACTCATCGTGGATCATCATAAGCAGACGCTTTCAACAGCGGCAATAAAATCCTTCCTTTTACAACAACTCCGGATCATTGGAAAAACCCTTCAGGGTTTCCACTAGCTTCCAAAAGGCGAAGTTCTAAAAGTTGTTTTGTTCGGATTTTCTGATACTTCAAAAAAAGTTAGGCCTAAATCAAGCTGCCTTAACTTTCCCTTTGAGAATTGGGGTCGTAAAAGGCCACCTCACTAATACCTGTAAATGCACCGATGTTAACTGTTCAAAATCCTCTTACCACCACTGCTTACTCACTGTTTTACAAAACTTGACGGGCTAAGCTGCCTTTCTGCCCTCACCCTGGCGGCAGCCATGATCACTTTTACCTCGTACCTACGTCAGAAAACGTATCTTACACAACAAGGAAACCTCAAAAAAAGTTTCAGCCCTGGGAATCTAACGTCCCGATAAGTGTTATGATGTTAAAACAACGTCCAAAAACGTAACTTTTTTTATTGTCCATAGCACTTACGGTACGTCATTATGGCCTAACGTAGCTTTTTTACCTTAACGGAAACCCTGCCTTCTAATGTCGGTGACTTTGGGATCTGTAGGTCATGTCAATCTTGCCAACGAACATCTTCTAATTTGCAGTGTTGTTGATGCCGTATGTGTGTTGCATCTTGTCAAGATTAAAATCGAACGATCTCTACGGTACGTTGGCGTTGTTGGCACCTATCTTTTACGGCTGATCGTCAATCTGAACGTCAGAGAACGATTCGTGCCAACATCGTAACTCTGACGTATATCGGACAGCGCCATATTGCTCCGGGATCTACTTCTTCGGTCATGCTCGACAAGACTGTTCAAATCCATCGATCTGAATGATCAAAGTTACCAATTAGGGATTGTGAGTGTTGCTACACATAGAAAAATGAGTTGAAGCATGTTACCTTACCTGATGAAGGGTCACTCACGCTATAGCAGCAGGTTGAACTTCTCAAGTGGTGAAGTGAAGGCTGGTCGGCCATTTTGTTTCGACATTGTAACGTTGTCCATCCTCGGTGTTATCACTGCCTAAAATGTGCCTTAATCCACTGAATAACTTCAGATTCTACAATAAATAAAATTATCCCACCGATATAATGCGCAAAGAACCCATTTATACGTGAAACAGTATCAGCATTGGTCTGCACTATATCATCAAGTGCGGAAGGTTACGGTCAATGTCACAGACGACCCACTCACTGCGGCGAATCACTGAATTATCTCGTGATTTGCGAGATGATTACTACGCCGAGGCTCCTATATACAGTCGAGGTAGGTTACGATGGCCGCCCGAATTTAGCCGAGTACCTCCGAAGATGACGTCGATTGGGCTGATCGTCTTTCATCAAGAATCAGCTAGGCCTACATGTGAAGAGCAGGGCCTGCCCATGCTTCCTCCTTGGATGATTCGTAGGTGCATTTGCGCACCAGCTGAGAAGACCCAGCGGCAAGGGCTAGGTCCACAATTAAATTTTCCGTACACGTCCTGTACATCGAATGTGCATACATTTTGCCAAATAATTTAAAAACTGCATTTACACACTGATTCAAATTTTCACAGGCTTAATTGACATTTTGCTGTGAATATCATATTTGATTTTCATTAAATTCCAATGATTTGAATTCTTTTTATTTGCAATTTTCTCACACAATGGCCCGTATTCTGGAAGCCTCCTTAACTCTAAGGGCCACTTTAGGCTTTTGTATTCTGCCCTGCAAACAATAGCTAAAGGTATACCTTAGAGTTAAGGAAGCTTCTAGAATACGTCCCAATGTAAATATCATACGAAATCGCCGCCATTTAACTGCCCTGAAACCAGTATCCTTACAGCCCTGCCTGGAGCGGTAAATATCAGGCTCAAACAAAACGGGCCTAATAAGTTTTAGACTACCATATTCCGATCAAAAGGAGCCAATTCTGAATAACCCATTTACTTTTCACCTCTGGGATCTCTTCTATATGGCGCCTAAGGAAGACCCTGATTGGGGTCAAAAATTTGCGAAATATTCGGAGACGACTTTCCGATTTATTGTATACTGTGTGTCGTTTTGTGCTCTTTTATGGATATCTTTACTTTTTACAGGGTGTTTTCATTGCTCAGTACCACCAGCTTGTCCCATGGTCCCATTGTACAGTTTTTCCTGGGTCTAGCCCGTAACTTTTCATCGGAAGATTCCGGGTGCAGTCGACTGTAAAAGATGGCGCGCTGCCGGTATCCCATGGAAAGAGGTCTCGATATGCTCCCATGCGAGTTCAACTATCCCGAAGACCTCGAGAAAGTGCATTACCTCGTCGGGACTTACGCCAACGTACACATAACGACGTTCCACGAAACCTTGTACACATCAGGAATTTGTGTACGATCCATATTATACTGTTCAAGTTTGTGTTTGTTTCACAGGTCATCAGCTTTTGTTTATGACCTTGACACTAGTACGTGTCTGCTGCAGCGAGAGTATTCTTCAAGGGAATTATGTAAACAAAGTGTTCCAACGAAATTTAGCTGACGGTTGATGGTCCTGAAGGTAAGAAATTATAGAGAGAATCTCACTTAAAGCAAATAAGTCGCGGTAGTCAAAAAGAAACACCAAGAATAATTTCGTGGCCCACGAAATTCACAATGTTAGAATTCTAAATTTATTCTGGGCATTCGTCGGGGCATTCTAAAACTAAAACAACTGCTAAAATGTGATTTTTCCTAAAAACATTGTTTTATCCTCGTTCTTGACCACACTCGTGCCTGGTCCACCCACCTTAAAACAACCGAAGATTACCCGTACTTTCTCATTTTGGGGCTAATTGAGCACTTTCTGTGTACCTCTGCGTGTTGCAATAACTGAAGCCTTTTGGGCCTGGTTTAGCCATCGAATCGTGTTTGGGAAGACGAGATGTCGAGGATTATCCCTATGATTTTTCGCAAGGATGTAGGCAGATCGGTGAATTTGATTTTGATCGGTGAATTAGGGGTATTTTCTGCCTTGACCTTGAAGCAGCGGTTCATGTTTTAGGCCTATGGTCAGGTTTGTTGACCCACTGGATAGGCAAACAACCATGATAACAGTGAAATGTCCTTCTTGGGTGCTCACATTGCTAATGGGCATGACTACAGAGATGTATTCTGATAGCCGCGGTATTCTGGGGCCGGTTGCACAAAAGCATACTAGGCCTAGTATCATTCTATGTTGGTTACCAAACTGGCTACCAAGTTGGTACGGTTGCACAGAACTATACTATGTCTGGTATCATTGTAAACAACATACTATGTCTGGTAGGGTTCAGGAGTACTACTAAGTGCTGCCATCTATGTTACTGAGTTCATTCCTGGCTTGAATATATTGTCATATCACATGCAGTGGCATGGAGTTGGTACGGTTGCACAAAACTATACTATGTCTGGTATCATTCTAGACAACATCTTGGCTTATATAACAACAAAACAATGGATTGTCACACCCAGTGCACATTGTGCTGTCAGGTGGAAGTCATTCAACTTGGTCTAGTACTTTACTATCCCACAAAGTATGTTACCACGTAGTTGAGTGCCTAGCATGCTTTTGTGCAACACTCCTGGAAGACCCAACTAACTAGGATGCTACTAGGCATTTGGAATGCTACTATCTCCTAGTTGGCTTCTAACTTAGTATGCTTTTGTGCAACCGGCCCCTGGCCACCTAAAATCACCTAGTGCCCAAAACGTCGCTAGACTTGTCAAAATATTTTTCTAGTGAGGGTTATCGATGAAGTGTGTGATAACTGATATGGAATCTCTCGTGACCAGATTTTCATGCAGAATTTACTCAAATCTACGGCAGCATTTTAGTGCCACGAATTTTTTTTAAATCTCGTAATTACGAGATAACATCTCGAAATTAGCAATCGTCTTCGACTCGGAAGCTTTCGGCAATCTTCGAGCCACCATTGAAAGCACATCGTCAGTATATAGCGGATTAAAGCGGGTTGTTCGCGTCTGTCCAAAGTGAGCCAAAAATAATAAAACAACCTGTTTTATTCGTACGGTAACAACAACTAGTAAATGCATTGCGGCGGCCGCTCCAGAAACTGTTCTGTGGAATCTTTGATTCTGCGTGAATAGTCCGCTTTAAGTTCGACCACTATATGGTCGGTGAACAGGTCAGAAGTGATGCGGTGGTAGCTTTGCGTAGAAATAGTTCACATATAATTTTTTATTCAACTCATGTTTGTTTGCACAAAATGAGTTATTTCGCAATGAATATAAATATTTAAACGTTTGAGTGGTTAACTGTGCATTTTGCAACGATTTTAATTGCAATCGTTGCAATGTAAACATCGACATGAGCAGGGCGCCGCCATGTTTGTTGTCGATCACTATCCGTTTCCATGGTTTCCGCAGGTACTGTGGTGTCGATGAATATGGCGGCACCCTTCATCACGTCACAGTTGCGATGCTGGTACAAATCGTTCTCTGACGTTCAGATTGCGAAATTACGAGATAGCTTCTCGAAATTACGCCGAGATTGTTTTCTCGTAATTACGAGATGTTATCTCGTATAGTCCGACACAACCTTCGCGCGACCCAGTGGAATGCGGAAGTAGGCTTACCACAAACCACAGGCTGACCACAAATCTTGACTCTTGAATAACCGATTGGACAGCGTGACCAAATTGTACTCTCCTCTACTTTCACACGCACAATAGGAGCTGTCAGCGACTTGACCACTAGGTGTCACTACGGCCCAATTCAATGCATCTAGCGGACCCAGTCATTATTGATCGAGCAGCAATCACGTAGATTTTCCTGTACATTGGTCCGCTAAGACTTTGCTGCCATCTGTTGGCAATATGCGCGGCTGACTGCTCCTATTAGGCAGCCGCAAGCTGTTGTCAGATTTCGTATTCCTTTGGGTCGCGCGAAGGCTGTGTCGGACTTTTAATTTCGAGATAAAAATATTTTTTTCGTGGCACTAAAATGCTGCCGTACAAATCTACTATATTCTCGATATTTTGAGTGTGGCCTCTTCGTTTACAGCGAAATAAAGGAAAACGTGGTAAACTAGAGCGTCAGGAAACGTTACCGCGTATTAACGGAACCACGGATTTTACCACTATAGCACTACACTATTCAGACACAACAAGAGAAATAATCGTGTCTTTTTCGAATCATCGGAGAGTTGTTTTCGTTAGCTACACTTCTGAAGTGGTGCCGAAGAGCAGGTCTATTCACTACACTGTTAAGAAGCTTTTCACGTTAGATGGCCACAATGGAAAGATCCGGGTATTCGGCAACATGATCACGTGCTATCTTTGGCGGCATGATTATTGGAGGGTTTTGACACTCAACGGGGCAGTGCTTGGTCAGTTACCAAGTTTGTCTAACTTCCCTGGTAATCATGATTATATCTGGGTTTATGAAGGTGAAGAAGATATGTACAGCGGTCACATTCTGGCGGTTTACGTAAGAATAAAATATAGACAAGTGAAAAAACTATATGTTTGTGTACTCGACTATTACATCATGGCCGGCAAGTTACGTCATTCACGTTGCATGAGTAGTCGCAAGATTTACAAAAGAAGAGACAGAGGATTAAAATTTTATTTGTGGTGCGTTTGTTCGACCATTAATCCGTTTACCAGGGATATATATACAGCAGTAAGACACGCTAATAAGCAGGTGACCATTGAACAAAGCCTGAAGATGTTTAATTACAACACAAAAAGAACCTACAAGTTGAAAGTGAAAAGTTTGAGGTTGGGACGACTTGTTTTTGATGACGTTGGGATGAGGTTGATTTTTCTGACCACCACATATCGTATTATTTCTGTTGGTCTGTCAGGTTGTCGTAATGGATCGTCTCCGATTGATACCGGCCGAGTTTTGTCATTACATCTCAAAAAAGGCACATGGGTTGTCCCGATTGTCGACAGCCATAGACAGCTGATTTTGATGAGTGATTATACCAAGAGTGCTATTGGGGTTTATAAACTATTAACTGGTTGGTTTTTCTGAGCAAAGCTTTGGAGATTAATCAATGAACTCAAGGTTAACGGTCCGTGATATTTCCAAAATAGCTTCGTGTTATGAAATGTATGGTGCAAAAAGATGCTGTTGAAGGGACCCTACCGGCAGCCTCCTCATAGCCATTTTGACTCAGGCAAAAAATAAAATACTGCTGTGAGTGCGACCAGACTTTCGATACCGTTGTCGACGTCGAGGTAAACCTCCGCAAGAGGACATGACACCGTCTACTCTCCTCACCACCACCACCACCATTCCCGAAGAGAAGCAAACTCGCTAGCCAGCGAGCGGTACGGCGTTCCGTGTTTTCGGTTGGCTCCACTTGTACCACTGGCTTCATACGCCCTCATCAGTCTGCTCGGAATGAGCAGAAAGACTCAAAACTGACCTACAGCAAGTTTCACACCCTAATAAAATCATAATCGTGTTGTCAAGTTAAGAAATGTACAAAAACACTAAACCGACCATGATATTTTAACATTTGTTCATTATTTTGTGATGCACTATTTTGCGGCGAATTTCACGTATGGCTGTGCTTCGGTTTGGCCATTCCGGTAGAAATAGTTTCTATTTTAGAATCAACCAAATCGATGAACCAATCAGCTTCGTCGAATTTGATCACATGATATGATTTTGTGAGTGTAAACGTAACCACGTGCAACAAGGAGGCAGCCATCTTAAATGACGTCATTCCTACGCGAAAAGAAGTACGGGGCACTGGCGTTTGAAGGCAGAGTCAGGAAGGTGAAAACGTCTGACCTCTGCGTTGGAGATTGGAAGAGGAAATCAATAGAGAACAACGATAACGAGGGATTTCGGTATCACTGTTAGAAATTATTAATTACAGTAGTGATTTTGCAGTAATTTTACAGAAAGTGCCTGCAGCAGAGTCCCCAGCACTTTCTGTAAATTTACATATTTTTTTATGGTATGATTCATGTTTTCCTGTATTGGTTGGACTCCATTGGACATCCCATTATGATGCCTTCTGAGATCAGTATGAAAATATAATTTGGTCAGCCTCCAGTCAAGTCTCTGTTAACATTTATTTAAGTCTGTAGTTTTACAGATCACTCTGTAATTTTACAGATCCAGTCCTGGGGACTCTGCTGCACAGATTTTCTGTAAAATCTTCTGTTATTTCTAACAGTGTAGGGATGAACGGTGGATGAATGAAAATAGAGAGGTTGAGTTTGGATTGCGAGAAATATTTGGAGACATGGAAATGTCATTAAGATGGGTCATACCTTTGTTGTAGTACAAGGCGTCCCGTAAAATGGGGTTACTTGGGACACATGGGCAACATGGGAGAAAAATACATGGCCGCTTCTTGACAGCTGCCACATGCAGACTGCTCTTCATTTTCTTTTATTGTATGGTTATGGTTGCAATTACAGAAGCTGTACTTGACATGCAGGACTGTTGTACGCCGCAGAACGGACTGAGCCATGCAATGCAGCGTGTCAAAGTAGAAAAACGGCAAAATAAGAAAGTCAAGTGGGAGAAAGACTTTTGTGCTGAGCAGGACATTGACCATGACATCATTCCTGGCAGGTATCATGTGGGGCATATGAAGGACAGTGCAGGAGTGCACTTGCTGCACCTTTCTGTCTGTTGTCGTAAGTGGTCACCATGGAATGTTATAGATTTCCAAGGGGCAGGGGTAACTTGGGACACAGTGTCCCAATGAGATATTTTGGGTAAAACTCTGTTCCAACTTTAGTAATCTGCAGAAAAGTTCCTTGAAATGATATCTGAAGGCACCGAATCTGTTTGATACATGTATAACTCTTTATCTAGATTTAGGGATCTGTCCAAGCTAGCAGGTACTCCTCTATACAATGGGGTTACTTGGGACATGTGTGGGTAACATGGGACAAGAGCAACAGAATGACTGGTTTTTGACTGCAGCCGCAGGTACAGGTAAATTGCTCTTCATGTTCTCTTGTTTTGTCGAATGCTGGACAAATCACATCCCCACAGAGGTAAATCACACGAAGTTACCTCGCTTGATCAAAAACAAAATATGTCTCAAGTTACTCCGGCACTTTAATGCAATGGTAAAGTTTTCCCTTTAGATATAGTGATGGACTTAAAAAATGACTGAGCTATAAAATTCATAACAGAAGCTGCTATATTCATGACTTTAGATAGTGGCAAACTGAGAATGAAATCACCTTGCCCAGGTGAAAACATATTTTAAATAACAGGATCTCTCCCTTGCTTACTTCTGATCCGCCATAATCCAAAAAAGAAAATCGCCCTTTTGAAAAATGCAAACAGACGCTAATGAGGTGAAAAAACAAACCTCACTGACAGAATGTCATCAAATACTGCGTATGGTGCTATTTTTCAAAGTGGCTGTTTACTTAAAGCAAATCGTAAATTTTTGAGCGGCCCTTTCAAAGCGACTGAATCCAGGCAAAACCGTGTTCCAGTCATATGCAAAACCTGTGCAAAAATGCGAACGTGCACTGGGGACGAGGTCCCATTAAATATTTTTTTAAATGGGTTAATGACATTTTCAAATTCAGTCGGTCAAAATGTACCGTACATCTTGTACAATTCATTTTGATTTTAAAGTGGCAGATTTTGCAGAATACGCCTCCGAAGTTTGGCTGCCTAATGCATTTCCCATTAAATTAAAATCCTTCGTTCGCCTTTTTCGCAAAATGACGCTTGATATTGAGGACCAAATGTCACGGCGCCCCAATTGAATCAAAACAAACTCCTCGGGCGATTTACTTTCAGCAGTATTCCAAAGTAACTTTACAAAGTTCAATAAATGGCACTTCCAGGCATTGTGGAGAATTTCCACTTGTTGGGTATTATCAAAAATTCATAAGCGAGCAAAAAATGTACAACTAACATTTCACGAAAAAGCCTCCTTTTCCCAGCTCTGTAGGGTGCGTAATATACATCGAATTTCGTTGAACTCGCCATCAAACGGAAGCTTGAGATGTGCTCTCTCATTTCCAATCCTAAAATCTTGAGCTAAGTCCCAAATTATGTTGACAGATGGCCCTGAAGTAACCAATGTTTCATGGGTCCCAAGCACTCGCGACGAATGGTCCCCACGGGTACACAGTACTTGAAGTTACCACAGGTGGCGCTTTCCCTTATTTGCATAAAGCCCGCCGCAAATCCACGTGTTTTCTTTACAAACTCCGCCTAGTGTGTTCCCATTGGCTGGAATCGTTTCTCGGAAATCAGCTGTAATAAAATCTTGGTAACGGTTTAGAGAGTTGGATATGACTTATAAACTTGCGTATTTAGATTAAACTTTGAAATGACAGCAGTAAAATTACCCAGTACCGATAGATTGTACTTATTATACATGCGATCACGTGGCTACTTCCGCCGTAGCCACAGTGACCAGGATGATTGACAGCGACAGTGGCAGCGCAGTGATCGCTGTTGTTTACAATTACTAGTGGCGCCGTCTAGCGGGATAGGTTTGCCCGAGACCACCATTCGTCGCGGCGGTGTGGACTGGGACAAAATAGGTGTTGAATCGTCTCATCTACAGAGTAATATTTACTACATGTGTTTGATTCATCAATCCTTTCGGAAAAGGGACATCACGCCCGACAGAATGACACCAAGATTGTCTCAATCGGTTGGAGATTAAGCACATAATTGGATGTAGAAAGTTGGTGTTTTTGATGAATTTTAGTTGTACATTTTTCGCTCGCTTATGAATTTTTGGTATTATTAACAACCATCAAATCTAATAATACCAAACCAAAAATATCGACTGTCTTTATTATTTTTGGTATTATCAGAGAAAAAACAAAGGCATGTTCGGAATCATAGAAATGATCATGAAGTTGAGAAAAACAAATATTTTGGCACACCACTTTCAGTGAAAGTACGTTATAGGAATATCTATATATTGCAAAGAAATATTCAGAAAAAAGACAAATTTGTTTTGTAAACACTGTGAACGGCAGCCTCCCTAAGTAATAAATGCGATAGCCCAGGCATGCAAGTGTGGTCACTGTTACAAAACAGGTTCGGCCCTATGCATTTGTATAGCAGTTACATGTACATAAACATGTACATGTAATCATTTCCCTTTGACAGAATGCATTGGAAAGCTGTTGAATTAACCACCTGCTCTACGTCCAGTTTTCCCGCCAAAAGATCGTCGATGACCAATGTGGCTATGAAGTGAGATACGTTATATGTAATATCTCCTTATTGGAAGAAATCTAGCAAAAATGATATGATTAGAAAGTGCATTCTTTTTGCATTACAGCCAAATAGATTACAAAGGGAATTCAGTCAGGGGTTTGAGAGAAATGGACTTGGAAATAATTATAAAAAGCTCTCTCAGATTAATGTGGGTGATCCACCGACTTTACGACGAGTTGACGATCAGTTGCGATTAGTTCACGACGGGTTTGCGACAAGTTTACGGCGAAAAATCGTAGCCGGTGGATCAGGGTTGAAGATTCGTTCACGACATGTTTGCGACTCGTTCACGACTGAAATTCTGTTGACGACTAGTTTGCGACGGGTTTACGACGTGACCAAACATGTTTGATTTGGTCGCAAACCCGTCGTCAACTTGGTGGATCAGCTTCAACGTCACGTCATTTCTTTACGATCAGTTTACGACTAGTTTACGACCAGTTTGCGATTCGTATATAGGACGCCTCCCGTCGGTCGAATGTTTTTCCATAAAATCTAGCATATTGACCCGTGGCGAGCACATATTGAGGGAGTGTGTTTGAATATCTTGTGGAAGAGGGTATGTTGCTTTATTGATGAGTATGTTTGGAGAAGGGTTAGTACCGGTAGTTTCATGACAAGGAATATATTTGTTAATCGTTTACCGTCAAATCCATAGTGAGGAGCAACAGTTTTGGCTTCCTTGGCAGCAATCATCACGACGTCTGGTTTGTTACAACTCTTGTAGATGGCGGCACAGGTCTGGCAACTCAGGTCAACACACTGTCGATTTTATCACGTTTTCCTACAAATCGGCGTTCAGGCATCAATAGAGAGTTTTCGCAAAGCCCCCGAAACGCCAACGCGAATGCCAAACCCATTGTTCGATGCCACGAAGAGAGCACCCAAGAAAAGGACAGACGTTAGAGATGGCGTTTCGGACGTTTTGCGAAAACTCCCTAATGTCGTGAGGCGTCAGGCGTCAATTCCTTAAAGGGACTCTAGAGGGAACCGGCTATTAGGCTACTATGAGTACCATTTACCTTCAACCAGCCGACGCCACTGGTCAAGAGGTCCAGGGCAGAATCGCGGGAAATTCTATAAATAGCTCTGGGGAACCCATGATGATGTCACGTCAGCCATGGAATTCCGAGCGTTAAAAATAGATACACCTCATGGAAAAGCT
>NMRB01001674.1:39451-72547 GCA_002633025.1 Notospermus geniculatus | reverse complement strand
TTATCTGCTGGCCTGGCTGCCCTGATATTATCTGCTGGCCTGGCTGCCCTGATATTATCTGCTGACCTGGCTGACCCGGTGTTATCTGCTGACCTGGCTGACCTGACGTTATCTGATGGCCTGGCTGCCCCGGTGTTATCTGCTGACCTGGCTGACCCGGTGTTATCTGCTGACCTGGCTGACCCGGTGTTATTTGCTGACCTCGGGTGACCTTTTGTGACGTCCCGTGTTTGATGTCCTCCGACAATATCGCGACGAGATGCCATTTTCACTTTACTAGCGTAGGCCTATGTCAAACGACAGGCGTAACGTCGATGAGTGTTTCTGTAGTTCAGTGTTCCCCAACAATGTTCCCCACTCCTGTAGGATGAGGAATATTTGGTCGAAATCTCCCAGCCTGGAATGATTTTTCAGTTTCCAGATGTAAGTAAAAAATACTTTATTTACCTCATAACTTTCATAACAACGGGTATGCGTAATTTTTTGGGCCCCCAGATACAAAAATGTCAATGCTATCCCAATCTAATTCATCTGTCAAATCTCCCAAGTAATTACCACAGGTGGGGTTCCAGCGGTTTGGCCGATGTTTGTAAATAATACTATCTGTATCGTAATATAACACCCGATCATCCAAGGGATGTAGATAACTGTATAGTTTAAGTCTGGCATGGGCTGTAGTGTAGGCTGCAATGACAATGTTGGTATTGATGGATGGTAGTACGAAATCACATTTTTTGCTGAATTTCAACTGCAACATTTCATCATTCAAAAATATGAAGCTCGTTGACATCTACAGTCCAACAACAAATCATCCAACAACAAATCATACAGCTCTTCCGTCTTAGTCACATACCGTGTCTCCCCATGTTCAGTCTTTGCCCAAATTTCCCCCATAAAGAATTGAGAGCCCCCTTACATATAGAACGCAAACCAACATTTCTATTGATTTTCACAGACTCCAAGAGGATGCCTTCATTTTCGAAGTAGTCTCTAATGTACTTTTGGCGCTCTTCCTCTGTTTTACATTCCTTCGGCCATCCACTGGTTTCTTGTTTCATTTTCAGGAATGTGTTGATGTATTCTGTGAATAAACCACCCTCTTTCTTTTCCCTATCGTATTGCGTGACCTCATCAAAGTGCCATACCTCGTACACTTGTACAATTTTGTAACCTAACTGTACGGCTTTTTTAAGTTCCACACTCACCCACGTACCTATAATACACCTTTCTTCCGGCGTATGTTGACAATCCTCTTGCTGTAAAGTGTCAGCACGCACTTTGCACAGCGGAAATAGGAGTTTACCGTTAGCCCTGTAGGGAAGTAAGGGGTGATACAGGCCCCGTGGAGGTAGCACTTTGACTTTGATGAGGCCTTCATACGGGGAAATATCGGTGCTTAAACCTTCGGTTAGTATTATTGGATGAGCGGTCGGGTATGCACAATATTTATTGACCCAGGGGTAGAGAGAACAAACATCGACATAACGCATTTCTTCATCACCCTGAGCCTCATAATACAATGTTGTGGCATTCGTTCGCCCACCAAAGAATGCATCCCTCGGGTCAAGGGGCGGGATATTTTCTACCCCGGCCATAAAATGTTTCATTTCATCATTTTCATTTAGGATGTTGTCGTAGGCACACTCCCACATTTCTACAACCCTACACCCCGAATTTAAAAGAAAATGTTTTTTTCTTAACAAGGCTTCATATAATTCATGCATGGTCAAATCGTTGACTATATTTTTTGTTTCTCTGTTTTTGAAACACCGCAGACAACCGTGCCGAAAACACCCAAGGAATTCATAACATGTTTTATCATTGAATCCGTCTATTTTGTAATTTTTGATTTGTTTTTCACCCCCATTGTGTGCATGCCTAATTGGAATACCCTCTTTAAATGTGAACCATTTTAACCAACATATCGCTTTGAAAGAGCATTTGTCATGTTTGTCTTTTGGTCTATAACCTTCTGGGGGTATAATAGCAGGTCGTTGACATCTACAGTATCATCCAACAACAAATCATACAGCTCTTCCGGCTTAGCCACATACCGTGTTTGTCCCATGTTCAGTCTTTGCCCAAATTTCCCCCATAAAGAATTGAGAGCCCCCTTACAGATAGAACGCAAACCAACATTCCTATTGATTTTCACAGAGTCCAAGAGGATGCCTTCATTTTCGAAGTTAGTCTCTAATGTACTTTTGGCGCTCTTCCTCTGTTTTACATTCCTTCGGCCAGCCACTGGTTTCTTGTTTCATTTTCAGGAATGTGTTGATATATTCTGTGAATAAACGACCCTCCTTCTTTTCCCGATCATATTGCGTGACCTCATCAAAGTGCCATACCTCGTACACCTGTACAATTTTGTAACCTAACTGTATGGCTTTTTTAAGTTCCACACTCACCCACGTACCTATAATACACCTTTCTTCCGGCGTATGTTGACAATCCTCTTGCTGTAAAGTGTCAGCACACACTTTGCACAGCGGAAATAGGAGTTAACCATTCGCCCTGTAGGGAAGTAAGGGGTGATACAAGCCACGTGGAGGTAGCACTTTGGCTTTGATGAGGCCTTCATACGGGGAAATATCGGTGGTTAAACCCTCAGTTAGTATTCTTGGGTGGGCGATCCGGTATGCACAATATTTATTGACCCAGGGGTAGAGAGAACAAACATCAACATAACGAATTTCTTCATCACCCTGAGCCTCATAATACAATGTTGTGGCATTCGTTCGCCCACCAAAGAATGCATCCCTCGGGTCAAGGGGCGGGATATTTTCTACCCCGGCCACAAAATTTTTCATTTCATCATTTTCATTTAGCATGTTGTCGTAGGCACACTCCCACATTTCTACAACCCTATACCCCGAATTTGAAAGAAAATGTTTTTTTCTTAACCAGGCTTCATATAATTCATGCATGGTCAAATCGTTGACTATATTTTTTGTTTCTCTGTTTTTGAAACATCGCAGACAACCGTGCCAAAAACACCCAAGGAATTCATAACATGTTTTATCATTGAATCCGTCTATTTTGTTATTTTTGATTTGTTTTTCACCCCCTTTGTGTGCATGCCTAATTGGAATACCCTCTTTAATGTTAACCATTTTAACCAACATATCGCTTTGAAAGAGCATTTGTCTTTCGGTCTATAACCTTCTGGGGGTATAATAGCATGTCGTTGACATCTACAGTATCATCCAACAACAAATCATACAGCTCTTCCGGCTTAGCCACATACCGTGTTTGCCCCATGTTCAGTATTTGCCCAAATTTCCCCCATAAATAATTGAGAGCCCCCTTACAGATAGAATGCAAACCAACATTTCTATTGATTTTCATAGAGTCCAAGAGGATGCCTTAATTTTCGAAGTAGTCTCTAATGTACTTTTGGCGCTCTTCCTCTGTTTTACATTCCTTCGGCCAGCCACCGGTTTCTTGTTTCATTTTCAGGAATGTGTTGTTATATTCTGTGAATAAACCACCGTCTTTCTTTTCCCGATCGTATTGCGTGACCTCATCAAAGTGCCATACCTCGTACACCTGTACAATTTTGTAACCTAACTGTACGGCTTTTTTAAGTTCCACACTCACCCACGTACCTATAATACACCTTTCTTCCGGCTTATGTTGACAATCCTCTTGCTGTAAAGTGTCAGCACACACTTTGCACAGCGGAAATAGGAGTTTACCATTCGCCCTGTAGGGAAGTAAGGGGTGATACAAGCCCCGTGGAGGTAGCACTTTGACTTTGATGACGCCTGCATACGGGGAAATATCGGTGCTTAAACCTTCGGTTAGTATTCTTGGATGAGCGATCGGGTATGCACAATATTTATTGACCCAGGGGTAGAGGGAACAAACATCGACATAACCAATTTCTTCATCACCCTGAGCCTCATAGTGCAATGTTGTGGCATTCGTTCGCCCACCAAAGAATGCATCCCGCGGGTCAAGGGGTGGGATATTTTCTAAGCCAGCCACAAAATTTTTCATTTCATCATTTTCATTTAGGATGTTGTCGTATGCACACTCCCACATTTCTACAACCCTATACCCCGAATTTAAAAGAAAATGTTTTTTTCTTAACCAGGCTTCATATAATTCATGCATGGTCAAATCGTTGACTATATTTTTTGTTTCTCTGTTTTTGAAACACCGCAGACAACCGTGCCAAAAACACCCAAGGAATTCATAACATGTTTTATCATTGAATCCGTCTATTTTGTAATTTTTGATTTGTTTTTCACCCCCATTTTGTGCATGCCTAATTGGAATACCGTCTTTAAATGTTAACCATTTTAACCAACATATCGCTTTGAACATGTTGGAAGAGCATTTGTCTTTTGGTCTATAACCTTCTGGGGGTATAATAGCAATAGTGTTGGGTCTTAAATATCTTGCACGAAAGATCAAATTGCAGGTTGAGGCTAGGGTGGTGCACGAGGCTAACGGGTCTATGGCAGTCTTAGGTTTATCATTCAGAGTTGTTATCTTAATGTAAATAGCTCTGAAAGAACCACAACAACGTCTTAACACATCAACATCGCTTTCACAGTAAGATAACAACTCCTTCTGAAAATCAAGCTGTTTAGACCTATTTACCGCGTACCATTTTAAAAAATCAGCACGGTCGGCAGCACCCATCCCATCGGGGTCATAATACTTTATGCATGTTATGTCAGGGTATGCACCAACATAATTTTGGTTCTGTGGTGTATTAAATATATGAGGAAAATACCCTTTTCTTAATTCCCGCAAACCAAAAACTGCAGGTAATTTCCTCAAAGCAACATTCATAAAATTAATTGAGTCGATAATGTTCATTTCCCCAGCTTCCAACGACATTATTTTCATCCCACTCATAATTACATAAGGCTTAATGTTATTTTTAGTCAAGTACTGCATTATGAAGTAAGAGTCGAAACCTTTGAAATTGTGGCATATAGCTGTGCCTGTCTGCTCAAAAAGCCATTCGCAACAACATTGATCAACACATTCCCCCCCCCCCTTAAATAAGTGTTCACAACACCCGGCGTCCAAGCAGAACTCTGTGACTGGGCAAGTTAAACAATATTGACATGTATGATGGGCCACAATCAGATTAGGTTTTAATTCCCCATTCTCTAAAAATAAAGTTTCAATGTCGAAAACAATGAAATTTTTAACAATTTTCTCATTTTTGTCATTATTTTCTTGACCGGAGGGCTCAACCTAACTGTCATTATCGTCATTGTCTCCCTCATTTTCACCCCCCTCATCAGCTTTACCTACTATCATGACTATGGGCTTAATGAAACATTGGTGATTACCGGAACTGTTTCAAAACAGTTCCGACAAACTTTTTCACCACACACGTGCTCCTTTAGTTTACGGTTGATAATTTTGCCGCAGCGACATTTGTACAATGATTGACATGGTGAAACGCCACCTGCCTTCAGCCTTTTGTGATTCTTGGTGATCCATTTCACAGGTGTTGGTGTCAAATGGTGTGTGTAACACCCCATGTTAGGAAACGAGCGTGCGCGGCTTGTTGTACTTGACTCGATGACTCGATGGCGCGATGACTCGAAGGCGCGAAGAAGGCCAATTAAATTTCCTGTATATTGATGGGTGCATGCCTTATTTTAATTCGAGTTCCACTTCAAAACACTGGGTTACGATGCAACATTTTTAGGAAGATGAAATAAGCCACCTCTGGCATATTTTTATAACCATCGTTAGACATGTTAAACCACATACCTATTCCCATTTTTAGTATAACTCTAAAGCCGTGACGTCATTGGCGTTTAGAATGCATGATTGTGGTTGTGCGTGAAGCAGCGGAATTCATTCAAAACTTTTTTTTTCGTTGAGGTGTTTTGAAGAAGTACAGTCCAAGAATATAATTTTCATTACATAATAAAAAATATCAAAGAATTGTAAAAATTTGTTCCAAGATCTGAAACTTTTCGTCCAAGATTGTCACGTGCGTCTTGCCAAGATGCAAGTGACCACAAAACTGATGACGTCATGAAGTACATGAACAACCCGGGTGCATTTCGTCATTTTCATGAATTTACTTTTTGCGTGGCAGCTCTGACACATTGGGAAACTTCATAGAACATAGAACATGCAGTAGGATCATTGCTCAAAAGGGCTGAAAATTACCGCTATACTCCCTCCGGGGTGTGCAATAGGGAGACAAGACCAATTCCAACAACTTTTCAAAAGGGACCCATAGTAAATTCTCAAGGACTTTGGAGCTATAGGCCTAGTTCGAGGCTACCCTTCATTTCATGATTTATGCTGAATATCAACCTCACTACACTTCTTGGTAGCTGGGGACACTACGTCGCTCCACTTTCGCCGTTGATCCATACCACTTCTTAGAAAATAACCGGCTGAATTTCATTGAATAATTTTGGCGGTCATCGAGTCATCGCGCCATCGAGTCTTCGCGTCATCGAGTCAAGTACAACAAGCCAGCGTGCGCAATCCTGGCAAGTGGTCCAACCGGTGAACTCTCCACACTCGGCTTTCTCACGTAGGCAGCTAGCACATTTTACATCACAAATGTGTTTGTAATCATGAGAATATGCTTTCATACAATTAAAGCAGAATTTTGAGTTGTTCGAAAAGGCAGTCATGCTTCCTAACACATCATAATGACCCTCGGCGTAACAGAGCATAATCTTCTTTTCCACCTCAGGCCCCTTGAGTACTTTCATCGGCTGGTCCAGACTTTCCTCCACAACTATGATCTGGTAGTCAGGGAGCGCATCCTGAAAGTCCTTGACACGGTCCAAATGGCACTCTTCATCAGTAGGCACCCCTGCTTCAACACATAGCTCCTTAGCCAGCACACCATGAAGTTTGCGGCCGTCACGGATATAGCCCCATTTAAGCCCATCATCCAGCCATATTTTATCTGCTTTAGCCCTACCAACAACTAGGGCCCGAGCCATACACATTTTGTCATGATTTTTAATCGTGATGACTGATCTCATTTTCTTCACCCGTTTTTGCCTGTTTACCGGTCTTTTTTGATGACCGCTCTCTGCAGGTACCTCCACGTGTAGGAAATTGATCGATAGATCAACATCGATGGTGAATTCTTCGTATGATTGTAGAACACGCATGATCTCATCCATGATGCGATCTATTGTCATTTTATGCACGTGGAGAAATGGTAGCCATATTTCATTGTTTAAAGACGGGTGACGAATGACGATCTTCACACGATCATGGGGTGGAAGCCCACCCATTAAATCATTCAAAATGTCCCCTATGGCTAGCCTCAGGTTGTTGAAGGCTTGCTGGAGGTCTTCATGCTCCACACCCCGCAAGCGTAGTGTGATGTCCCGGCCGTGCATGTTGAAGCGCCTGATGCGTCACCTTACGTCACGCACTATCTCGTAGCGTGGGGCGCCCGCTCCTCCGTGCTGAAAAGTAGGGAAAAATATGTTTGAAAAATATAAGATGAAAAAAGTCCCACTTCGCAAAACATTGGAACCTTGTTCAGCACTCTACGGCTTTGAAGTTGCATAAAACTCAAACACTAACTTACCATGATTTGATCACTCAACCGGTCCATTTCTAAGATGGCATAAGCCTCACGGATCAGTTTAATCCGCTCCTCGGGATCTAGTTCAGCACACCCCCAGCCATTTCAGCATCCGCATCGGTTGGATGTTGGGTCTGAAATAAAATAATCACCATTTAAACATGCAAGCTAACATACATGTATGTAGGGTAAAGTTACAAACCTCAACATTTAAATGTAAATTCAACATTTTACTAACCACTAAATTGTATTCCAAAATGGCGGTGTGCAATTCTGCACGCGCTCTCTCCAGGTTGTCTCCTACATGTAATACTGCACCACGCCTTGCAATTAGATTGGCCGTTTCCTCCAAAATATCCCGCCACTCCTGCACAGTCAAGTCCTGAGAAGAAGAAAGTTCAACATGTTGCAGTCTTTTCTGTGTGAAGTGTTTTCCTGACGTAGTACTGCCAGGAAGAAAATGCTTTCACTCTGCCTTTCAGACATTTCATCTTTATGGTCCATATCAGCATCTTCTGTATGCATTGACCTGTTGTGTCGGTAGAGACTGAATAGGGTAGCAAAATGTCTGCCACACTTTGCACAGAGATGGGCCATCTTTCTTTTACAATGGTATAATATTATGGGTATATCATCACACTTTTATTGAAAACAAACGATCAGGTGCACATACTGTACGCTATGTGCACATACTTACTTTCAAATCATGCGCACATAGCTATTCATCATGTACACATACTGCCATGACTGCACAACAGGTGCAATCCACAACGGAACTATGCAGCCCATCCATTGATACAGGCTTGGAGTGCAACAATTCTCCGCTTGTTCTATACAATACCATAATCTTTTGCCTGAGGTTTACTTATCATCTTCAGGTCTTTTGTACGCCGTAACTGGTGAGGATTTGTAATCCGTACCTTGGCCTGAGGATCGGTGGTCACCATGTCAACTATTGTTTTAAAGTTAATTTCTTTTGAGTTCCTATAGTTTAGACTGAAGCCCTTCACCTTGCATTCAACTTTTTTAGATTTTTTCAAGCGATATGCGTAATTTTTTGGACCCCCAGATACAAAAATGTCAATGCTATCCTCATCTAATTCATCTGTCAAATCTCCCAAGTAATTACCGCAGGTGGGGTTCCAACGGTTTCGACGATGTTTGTAAATAATACTATCTGTATCGTAATACAAGACCCGATCACCCAAGGGATGTAAATAGCTGTATAATTTAAGCCGTGCATGCGCTGTCGTGTAGGCTGCAATGGCAATGTTCGTATTGATGGATGGTAGTGAAAAAGCAAATTTTTTGCTGAATTTCAACGGCAGCATTTCTTCATTCAAAATATGGAGGACATTGACATCATCCAACAACAAATCATACAGCTCTTCCGGCTTAGTCACATACCGTGTCTGCCCCATGTTCAGTCTTTGCCCAAATTTCCCCCATAAACAATTGAGAGCCCCCTTACAGATAGAACGCAAACCAACATTTCTATTGATTTTCACAGAGTCCAAGAGGACGCCTTCATTTTCGAAGTAGTCTCTAATGTAATTTTGGCGCTCTTCCTCTGTTTTACATTCCTTCAGCCATCCACTGGTTTGTTTCATTTTCAGGAATGTGTTGACGTATTCTGTGAATAAACCACCCTCTTTCTTTTCCCTATCGTATTGCGTGACCTCATCAAAGTGCCATACCTCGTACACTTGTACAATTTGGTTACCTAACTGTACGGCTTTTTTAAGTTCCACACTCACCCACGTACCTATAATACACCTTTCTTCCGGCGTATGTTGACAATCCTCTTGCTGTAAAGTGTCAGCACACACTTTGCACAGTGTTCACAACACCCGGCGTCCAAGCAGAACTCTGTGACTGGGCAAGTTAAACAATATTGACATGTATGATGGGCCACAATCAGATTAGGTTTTAATTCCCCATTCTCTAAAAATAAAGTTTCAATGTCGAAAACAATGAATTTTGTAACAGTTCTAATTTTTGTCATTATTTTCTTGACCGGAGGGCTCAACCTAACTGCCATTATCGTCATTGTCTCCCTAATTTTCACCCCCCTCAGCTTTACCTACTATGGGCTTAATGAAACAGTGGTGATTACCGGGAACTGTTTCAAAACAGTTCCGACAAAAATTTTCACCACACACGTGCTCCTTTTGTTTACGGTTGATAATTTTGCCGCAGCGACATTTGTACAATGATTGACATGGTGTAACGCCACCTGCCTTCAGCCTTTTGTGATTCTTGGTGATCCATTTCACAGGTGTTGGTGTCAAATGGTGTGTGTAACACCCCATGTTGGGAAACGAGCGTGCGCAATCCTGGCAAGTGGTCCAACCGGTGAACTCTCCACACTCGGCTTTCTCACGTAGGCAGCTAGCACATTTTACATCACAAATGTGTTTATAATCATGAGAATATGCTTTCATACAATGAAAGCATAATTTTGAGTTGTTCGAAAAGGCAGTCATGCTTCCTAACACATCATAATGACCCTCGGCGTAACAGAGCATAATCTTCTTTTCCACCTCAGGCCCCTTGAAAAGTACTTTCATCGGCTGGTCCAGACTTTCCTCCACAACTATGATCTGGTAGTCAGGGAGCGCATTCTGAAAGTCCTTGACACGGTCCAAATGGCACTCTTCATCAGTAGGCACCCCTGCTTCAACACATAGCTCCTTAGCCAGCACACCTTGAAGTTTGCGGCCGTCACGGATATAGCCCCATTTAAGCCCATCATCCAGCCATATTTTATCTGCTTTAGCCCTACCAACAACTAGGGCCCGAGCCATACACATTTTGTCATGATTTTTAATCGTGATGACTGATCTCATTTTCTTCACCCGTTTTTGCCGGTTTACCGGTCTTTTTTGATGACCGCTCTCTGCAGGTACCTCCACGTGTAGGAAATTGATCGATAGATCAACATCGATGGTGAATTCTTCGTATGATTGTAGAACACGCATGATCTCATCCATGATGATGCGATCTATTGTCATTTCATGCACGTTGAGAAATGGTAGCCATATTTCATTGTTTAAAGACGGGTGACGAATGACGATCTTCACACGATCATGGGGTGGAAGCCCACCCATTAAATCATTCAAAATGTCCCCTATGGCTAGCCTCAGGTTGTTGAAGGCTTGCTGGAGGTCTTCATGCTCCACACCCCGCAAGCGTAGTGTGATGTCCCGGCCGTGCATGTTGAAGCGCCTGATGCGTCGCCTTACGTCACGCACTATCTCGTAGCGTGGGGCGCCCGCTCCTCCGTGCTGAAAAGTAGGGAAAAATATGTTTGAAAAATATAGGATGAAAAAAGTCTCACTTCGCAAAACATTGGAACCTTGTTCAGCACTCTGCAGCTTTGAAGTTGCATAAAACTCAAACACTAACTTACCATGATTTGATCACCCAACCGGTCCATTTCTAAGATGGCGTAAGCCTCACGGATCAGTTTGATCCGCTCCTCGGGATCTAGTTCAGCACCCCCAGCCATTTCAGCATCCGCATCGATTGGATGTTGGGTCTGAAATAAAATAATCACCATTTAAACATGCAAGCTAACATACATGTATGTAGGGTAAAGTTACAAACCTCAACATTTAAATGTAAATTCAACATTTTACTTACCACTAAATTGTATTCCAAAATGGCGGCATGCAATTCTGCACGCACTCTCTCCAGGTTGTCTCCTAATACTGCTCCACGCCTTGCAATTAGATTGGCCGTTTCCTTCAAAATATCCCGCCACTCCTGCATAGTCAAGTCCTGAGAAGAAATAAAGTTCAACATGTTGCAGTCTTTTCGGTGTGAAGTGTTTTCCTGACACAGTACTGCCAGGAAGAAAATGCTTTCTTAAGTGTTCTCCAAATCAGCCATCTGCGTAATCTTTTGTTCGTTAATAACATCCTACTAAACATGCTATCGATTGTTGTGCAGTTTGGTTGAAATCTAATTTTCGTTCCAGCTCGGCTAATCCTTTGAGTACTTGTATCCTCGTCGTTCGTTATCTGCTGACCTGACTGACCCGGCTGACCTGATATTATCTGCTGACCTGGCTGACCTGATATTATCTGCTGACCTGATATTATCTGCTGGCCTGGCTGACCCGATACTATCTGCTGACCTGGCTATCATACAGCTCTTCCGGCGTAGTCACATACCGTGACTGCCCCATGTTCAGTCTTTGCCCAAATTTCCCCCATAAAGAATTGAGAGCCCCCTTACAGATAAAACGAAAACCAACGTTTCTATTGATTTTCATAGAGTCCAAGAGGATGCCTTCATTTTCGAAGTAGTCTCTAATGTACTTTTGGCGCTCTTCCTCTGTTTTTCATTCCTTCGGCCAGCCACTGGTTTCTTGTTTCATTTTCAGGAATGTGTTGATATATTCTGTGAATAAACCACCCTCTTTCTTTTTCCCGATCGTATTGCGTGACCTCATCAAAAGCGCCATACCTCGTACACCTGCACAATTTTGTAACCTAACTGTATGGCTTTTTTAAGTTGCACACTCACCCACGTACCTATACACCTTTCTTCCGGCTTATGTTGACAATCCTCTTGCTGTAAAGTGTCAGCACACACTTTGCACAGCGGAAATAGGAGTCTACCATTCGCCCTGTAGGGAAGTAAGGGGTGATACAGGCCCCGTGGAGGTAGCACTTTGACTTTGATGAGGCCTTCATACGGGGAAATATCGGTGCTTAAACCTTCGGTTAATATTCTTGGATGAGCGATCGGGTATGCACAATATTTATTGACCCAGGGATAGAGAGACCAAACATCGACATAACGAATTTCTTCATCACCCTGAGCCTCATAATGTTGTGGCATTCGTTCGCCCACCAAAGAATGCATCCAGCGGGTCAAGGGGTGGCATATTTTCTAAGCCAGCCACAAAATTTTTCATTTCATCATTTTCGTTTAGGATGTTGTCGTAGGCACACTCCCACATTTCTACAACCCTACACCCCGAATTTAAAATAACCCATACGCTGCAAGTACACCAGAAAAGGAACATTGTTATGTTCTGCAAGGTGTTGTTATGAAAGTTAGGCACTAAAGTATTTTTTACTTACGTCTGGAAACTGGAAAATCAAGCCGGGTTGGGATATTTCAACCAAATATTCATCATCCTGCAGGAGTGGTGCATCAATCGTAGCCAATTCAGCACCATTCATCAGGTCAATAAATTGGCCGTCATCTTTGGGTCTAAAGAGTTCCAACTGTTGTGATCTGGACGGTGAGTTGAGAGTTGCGATGGCGCTTGTGCATTCTTTAACTTTGCTCGTAAGGGTTGCGGACAGCGCGTCCTTGATTTCTTGAGCTGCCTTCGTAGTTTTTCGTGGAGGATCACTGTGGAAAATCGTCAGCGCATTAGCAGAGTTTCTCAGGTGCATGGCAGCACTGTGATCCGAGTCGAATATGGCGGCTGTGTCACATTGATGTGTGTGTTGCCGACTAAAAAACGCGAAAGATGGAGAGTTTCGGTCGAGGTGAGCGAGTTTATTAAGTTGACATCTTCAACATTTGTGACACAGCCGCCATGTTTCGACTCGGATCACAGTGCTGCCACCTGGAGAAACTCGGCTAATGCGCTGGCGATTCTCCACGGTGAGGATGCTCCGATCGGTTTTGGTTTCTGAAAATCAAACTGTTTAGGCCTATTTGCCGCGTACCATTTTAAAAAATCAGCACGGTCGGCAGCACCCATCCCATCGGGGTCATAATACTTTATGTGAGGGTATGCACCAACATAATTTTGGTTCTGTGGTGCATTATTAAACATATGAGGAAAATACCCTTTTCTTAATTCCCGTAAACCAAAAACTGCAGGTAATTTCCTCAAAGCAGCATTCATGAAATTAATTGAGTCGATAATTTTCATTTCCCCAGCTTCCAACGACGTTATTTTCATCCCACTCATAATTACATCAGGCTTAATCTTATTTCTAGTCAAGTACTACATTATGATGTAGGAGTCGAAACCTTTGAAATTGTGGCATATAGCTGTGCCTGTCTGCTCAAAAAGCCATTCGCAGAATTGATCAACACATTCCTCGCCCTTAAATACGTGTTCACAACACCCGGCATCCAGGCAGAACTCTGTGACTGGGCAAGTTAAACAATATTGACAAGTATGATGGGCCACAATCAGCTTAGGTTTTAATTCCCCATTTTCTAAAAATAAAGTTTCAATGTCGAAAACAATGAATTTTTTAAAAATTTTCTCACTTTTGTCATCATTTTCTTGACCGGAGGGCTCAACCTCACTGTCATTATCGTCATTGTCTCCCTCATTTTCACCCCCTCAGCTTTACCTACTATGGGCTTAATGAAACATTGGTGATCACCGGGAACTGTTTCAAAACAGTTCCGACAAAATTCATACGGGGAAATATCGGTGCTTAAACCTTCGGTTAGTATTCTTGGATGAGCGATCGAGTATGCACAATATTTATTGACCCAGGGGTAGAGAGAACAAACATCGACATAACGAATTTCTTCATCACCCTGAGCCTCATAATACAATGTTGTGGCATTCGTTCGCACACCAAAGAATGCATCCCGCGGGTCAAGGGGTGGGATATTTTCTAAGCCAGCCACAAAATGTTTCATTTCATCATTTTCATTTAGTATGTTGTCGTAGGCACACTCCCACATTTCTACAACCCTATACCCCGAATTTAAAAGAAAATGGGCCGTATTCAATAAGGGTGTTTAGCTAAATCAGCGTACAAATTCTGCATTATACAGGTTATAGGCCTAGAAACTATTGTTCTACGTTCTGTAAGCTGCCTGATCCCTGGCATTTTACCCACACGATGATTACACGCGTCTAACATTCCTGCGTCTTAGAGTGGGAGGACAATAGAAAGTGTTGGAAAAATTCTAGACAAGCCTTCCTGATCGTTCAACATTTCCTTCATGCTCTTTGACTTAGACGCAGGATAGTTAGACGCCTGTGATTATCCTGCGGGTAAACGCCTCTGGTGAACCACCGTACAGACATCAGACAATAGTTTTCTAGGCCTTTAACCTGTGTAATGCAGAATTTGTACGCTGATTAGGCCAAAACACCCTTAAACGTGCGATGATCACCCTTATTGAATACGGGCCAATGTTTTTTCTTAACCAGGCTTCATATAATTCATGCATGGTCAAATCGTTGACTATATTTTTTGTTTCTCTGTTTTTGAAACACCGCAGACAAGGAATTCCTAACATGTTTTATCATTGAATCCGTCTACTTTGTAATTTTTGATTTGTTTTTCACCCCCATTGTGTGCATGTCTAATTGGAATACCCTCTTTAAATGTTAACCATTTTAACCAACATATCGCTTTGAAAGAGCATTTGTCTTTTGGTCTAGAACCTTCTGGGGGTATAATAGCAATAGTGTTGGGTTTTAAATATCTTGCACGAAAGATCAAATTGCAGGTTGAGGCTGGAGTGGTGCACGAGGCAAACGGGTCTATGGCAGTCTTAGGGTCATCATTTAGAGTTGTTATCTTAATGTAAATAGCTCTGAAAGAGCCACAACAACGTCTTAACACATCAACATCGCTTTTACAGTAAGATAACAACTCTTTCTGAAAATCAAACTGTTTAAACCTATTTGCCGCGTACCATTTTAAAAAATCAGCACGGTCGGCAGCACCCATCCCATCGGGGTCATAATACTTTATGTCAGGGTATGCACCAACATAATTTTGCTTCTGTGGTGTATTAAACATATGAGGAAAATACCCTTTTCTTAATTCCCGTAAACCAAAAACTGCAGGAAATTTCCTCAACGCAACATTCATAAAATTAATTGAGTCGATAATTTTCATTTCCCCAGCTTCCAACGACATTATTTTCATCCCACTCATAATTACATCAGGCTTAATCTTATTTCTAGTCAAGTACTGCATTATGAAGTAGGAGTCGAAACCTTTGAAATTGTGGCATATAGCTGTGCCTGTCTGCTCAAAAAGGCATTCGCAGAATTGATCAACACATTCCTCCCCTTAAATACGTGTTCACAACACCCGTCGTCCACTCTGTGACTGGGCAAGTTAAACAATATTGACAAGTATGGTGGGCCACAATTAGATTAGGTTTTAATTCCCCATTCTCTAAAAATAAAGTTTCAATGTCGAAAACAATGAATTGTTTAACAATTTTCTCACTTTTGCCATTATTTTCTTGACCGGAGGGCTCAACCTCACTGTCATTATCGTCATTGTCTCCCTCATTTTCACCCCCCCCCCCTCAGCTTTACCTACTATGGGTTTAATGAAACATTGGTGATTACCGGGAACTGTTTCAAAACAGTTCCGACAAAATTTTTCACCACACACGTGCTCTTTTTTTACGGTTGATAATTTTGCCGCAGCGACATTTGTACAATGATTGACATGGTGCAACGCCACCTACCTTCAACCTTTTGTGGTTCTTGGTGATCCATTTCACAGGTGTTGGTGTCAAATGGTGTGTGTAACACCCCATGTTTGGAAACGACCGTGAGCAATCCCTGCATGTGGTCCAACCGGTGAACTCTCCACACTCGGATTTCTCCCTGAGACAACTAGCACATTTTGCCTCACAGATGTGCTTGTCATCACGCGTATATCCTTTCATACAATGAAAACAGAACTTTGAGGAGTTCGAAAAGGCAGTCATGCTGCCTAACACATCATAATGCCCCTCGGTGTAACAGAGCATAATCTTCTTTTCCTCCTCACTACATTTGAAAAGCACTTTTATAGGCTGCTCCAAGCTTCCCTCCACTACGATGATTTGATACCCCTGTAGCACAGCCTGAAAGTCCTCAATGCGGTCCAGATGCATGGCACGCTTGGTCAGTCCTGCTTCAACACATAGTTCCTTAGCCAGCTCACCTTGAAGTTTGCGCCCTTCACGGATATATTGCCACCTGCGCCCATCCTCCAACCATACCTTATCAGCTTTAGCCCTACCAACAACGAGAGCTCGTGCCATACACATTTTGTCATGATTTTTAATCGTGATGACTGATCTCATTTTCTTCACCCGTTTTTGCCTGTTTACCGGTCTTTTTTGATGACCGCTCCCTACAGGTACCTCCACGTGTAGGAAATTGATCGATAGATCAACATCGATGGTGAATTCTTCGTATGATTGTAGAACACGCATTATCTCATCCATGATGCGATGTATCGTCATTTCATACACGTGGAGAAATGGTAGCCAAATCTCGTTATTTAAAGACTTTAGCACTTTGACTTTGATGAGGCCTTCATACGGGGAAATATCGGTGCTTAAACCTCTCGGTTAGTATTCTTGGATGAGCGATCGGGTATGCACAATATTTATTGACCCAGGGGTAGAAAGAACAAACATCGACATAACGAATTTCTTCATCACCCTGAGCCTCATAATACAATGTTGTGGCATTCGTTCGCCCACCAAAGAATGCATCCCGCGGGTCAAGGGGTGGGATATTTTCTAAGCCAGCCACAAAATTTTTCATTTCATCATTTTCATTTAGGATGTTGTCGTAGGCACACTCCCACATTTCTACAACCCTATACTCCGAATTTAAAAGAAAATGTTTTTTTTCTCAGCCAGGCTTCATATAATTCATGCATGGTCAAATCGTTGACTATATTTTTTGTTTCTCTGTTCTTGAAACACCGCAGACAACCGTGCCAAAAACACCCAAGAAATTCATAACATGTGTTATCGTTGAATCCGTCTATTTTGTAATTTTTGATTTGTTTTTCACCTCCATTGTGTGCATGCCTAATTGGAATACCCTCTTTAAATGTTAACCATTTTAACCAACATATCGCTTTGAAAGAGCATTTGTCTTTTGGTCTATAACCTTCTGGGGGTATAATAGCAGTAGTGTTGGGTTTTAAATATCTTGCCCGAAAGATCAAATTGCAGGTTGAGGCTAGGATGGTGCACGAGACAAACGGGTCTATGGCAGTCTTAGGGTCATCATTTAGAGTTGTTATCTTAATGTAAATAGCTCTGAAAGAGCCACAACAACGTCTTAACACATCTACATCGCTTTTACAGTAAGATAACAACTCTTCCTGAAAATCAAACTGCTTAGACCTATTTGCCGCGTACCATTTAAAAAAATTAGCACGGTCGGCAGCACCCATCCCATCGGGGTCATAATACATGTACTTTATGTCAGGGTGTGCACCAACATAATTTTGATTCTGTGGTGTATTAAACATATGAGGAAACTACCCTTTTCTTAATTCACGTAAACCAAAAACTGCAGGTAATTTCCTCAAAGCAACATTCATAAAATTAATTGAGTCGATAATTTTCATTTCCCCAGCTTCGAACGACATTATTTTCATCCCACTCATAATTACATTAGGCTTAGCCTTATTTTTAGTTAAGTACTGCATTATGAAGTAAGAGTCGAAACCTTTACAATTGTGACATATAGCTGTGCCTGTCTGCTCAAAAAGCCATTCGCAGAATTGATCAACACATTCCTCCCCCTTAAATACGTGTTCACAACACCCGGCGTCCAAGCAGAACTCTGTGACTGGGCAAGTTAAACAATATTGACATGATGGGCCACAATCAGATTAGGTTTTAATTCCCCATTCTCTAAAAATAAAGTTTCAATGTCGAAAACAATGAATTTTTCAACAATTTTCTCATTTTCGTCATTATTTTCTTGACTGGAGGGTTCAACCTCACTGTCATTATCGTCATTGTCTCCCTCATTTTCACCCCCCTCAGCTTTACCTACTATGGGCTTAATGAAACATTGGTGATTACCCGGGACTGTTTCAAAACAGTTCCGACAAAATTTTTCACCACACACGTGCTCTTTTTGTTTACGGTTGATAATTTTGTGGTTCTTGGTGATCCACTTCACGGGTGTTGGTGTCAAATGGTGTGTGTAACACCCCATGTTGGGAAACGAGCGTGCGCAATCCTGCCAAGTGGTCCAACCGGTGAACTCTCCACACTCGGCTTTCTCACGTAGGCAGCTAGCACATTTTACATCGCAAATGTGTTTGTAATCTTGAGAATATGCTTTCATACAATGAAAGCAGAATTTTGAGTTGTTCGAAAAGGCAGTCATGCTTCCTAACACATCATAATGACCCTCGGTGTAACAGAGCATAATCTTCTTTTCCACCTCAGGCCCCTTGAAAAGGACTTTCATCGGCTGGTCCAGACTTTCCTCCACAACTATGATCTGGTAGTCAGGGAGCGCATCCTGAAAGTCCTTGACACGATCCAAATGGCACTATTCATCAGTAGGCACCCCTGCTTCAACACATAGCTCCTGTTGATTGGTGGAGAAATGGTAGCCATATTTCATTGTTTAAAGACGGGTGACGAATGACGATCTTCATGGGGTTGAAGCCCACCCATTAAATCATTCAAAATGTCCCCTATGGCTAGCCTCAGGTTGTTGAATGCTTGCTGGAGGTCTTCATGCTCCACACCCCGCAAGCGTAGTGTGATGTCCCGGCCGTGCGTGTTGAAGCGCCTGAATCGGCGCCTTACGTCACGCACTATCTCGTAGCGTGGGGTGCCCGCTCCTCCGTGCTGAAAAGTAGGGAAAAATATGTTTGAAAAATATAAGATGAAAAAAGTCTNCTTTATTTGATTTGTTGCCATATGGCTACTAATCCTAGTGGAGCCCCCTATTCCTTATCATGGTGAACATTTCAAAAAGTAACACTTATTTGACAAAGTAGCCATATGGTTACTATTACTGACCACTGCTGCCATCTGGTGGCAAGTATAGACACTACACCACCACTCTTGCATTCCAGGCAAAGTGCAAGGTGTGCCTCAGGCTGCCTGTCACCCATGTTCGGAGGAGAAATTCTATATTCTACAAAGGTTTCAGAAAAGATGGCTGATGTGATTTCCTAGAGTAATGATCATAGAAACTAATAATGTGTATCAGAATTATGACAATTATTCCACTTTTCTCAGAGAAAAAAATGCAGTTATTTTTTTGTTGAGGTAGCCAAATGGCTACATTGCCAAACAACGACATGAATTTTTTTGGGGAGTGCGGACATATATGTCGAGCCTAAGTCTACAAGAATGTTTTGTTTTTTTAACCAACTAGTATATTGACCAAGGTGTTCCTCTAGCCTTATAGTAAAATAGTTTTGGGGAAGAAAAAGCTTCTCCATTCTGATTTAGGTGATTTTTTCTCTGTGTCGTTAATTGGTGAAGTAGCCAAATGGCTGCAATTCACAATTCCCAAAATTTGGCCCACCCCCCAAAAATCAAGGTATTTTTGTGTTTCTCATCTGACAAGGCATCAAATGAAAAGAGGTTAGATTTTTTTCCTCTGACCAAAAAATTTTGCCAATTAAAGGGTTAAGTGTTCTCCAAATCAGCCATTCCTCGGCTATTGTCAAATTACACCTTGGGCTGGTACGATGATTGTGGAAGGCAGTCAGGATATCTTCCCAATCATTTAAACTCATACGCTGCAAGTACACCAGAAAAGGCACATTGTGATGTTCTGCAAGGCGTTGTTATGAAAGTTATGAGATAAACAAAGTATTTTTTACTTAAATCTGGAAACTGGAAAATCATTCCTGGCTGGGAGATTTCGACCAAATATTCCTCATCCTGCAGGAGTGGTGCGTCATTCATAGCCAATTCATCGACATTCATCAGGTCAATGAATTGGTCATCATCCTGGGATGCTGTTAACCCGGTGTCTTGTGCGGCTGCATCACCGTTTTGCTGCAGATGTAATAGAAGGGTTGATAGTAAACCAACATAATAAACTTGTAAGGGTTCATAAATTGAGTAATATCTCATACTGTATTTCCATCAGAAGTTTCTGATATACATGTACAACCTGTTAGTTAAGGTGCCACTTTAAATGTATCACTGAATGCACAACGTCACGGAATTTTTAGCCAACAATAATTTTCTCAAGGACTTACTACCGGAAGCCAAATGCAGATCTCGAGTAAGTTTAATAGCCCCCTCAAACAATCCATTTTCTTGGTAATTTATGGTGCGGATCTTAATACTTTCTTGAGGAATATCGAAGTACAGAGCACTTAGCACAAGTTAGAGACGAAAGCCTGTCAAACGTGAAAATCCTAGGAAATTTCCCTTCCTCGCACGTCCACCATGTTCACACGTCTTGCAGGAACTCGTAAGTCTCGAGTCCAGTCTTGGGAACATCGTCATTTTTTCAAAATGTGCAGGGCTTCAGTATAACTTCACTCAATAGCCTCTTCTAGCATAATATGATTCTTCAAAGAGGGGAGGGATCAGGACTCCCCCTCCGTACGGCGGTAGAGCAGTGTCAAAGTTTTTCCTCACTATCAAACCAAAAGGCATTGAAACTACAGCCCGGAGCTAAGAAATATGTCATTGAGATGTCTACGAATCTGTCTAGGAGTAGAAATCGAGGCGTACCCGCTACCATTCCTTATAACGTTAAATTCTTGGCCGAGGGAAGAGGTTTTTTTTCTGAAGGCTACAGACATGACAGAGGAGACGATTCTTAACGGGATTTAGATCGTACCTAGCCGAGCTCTAACCGTGCAACTTGCCAAGTAGGCTAAATATTAGTCGCTAAAGCATGGCGCACACGAGCGATTTTTTGAGCGATTTTCTAGGCGACTAGCCTTGCGACTACAGGAGCGACTGAACATATTTTTAGTTTTTTTTGACTAGTTTGCGACAAATGCTTCACTGGAAGATCAGTGATGTCGCGGATGACATCACTGATCGACCTCAAAGGTAATTATCGCATGCGACCTAGTAGTCGCATCGGTAGTCGCCCCCATTTTAGTCGCTCGTGTGCGCCATGCTTAAAGGGCACCGCAGACTGGCGATTTTTCGAGCGATTTTCTGGGCGACCAACCTTGCGACCACAGAGGCGACTGAACATATTTTTAGTTTTTTTTAGTTTTTGTTGACTCGTTTGCGACAAATGCTTCTTTGGAAGATCAGTGATGTCGCGGATGACATCACTGGTCGACCTCAAAAGTAATTATTGCAGGCGACGTACTAGTCGCATCGGTAGTCGCCCCTATTTTAGTCGCCAGTGTGCGGAGCCCTTAAAGGGCACCGCACACCAGCGACTAAATTGAGGAGACCAGCGACGCGACTGTCGACTACGACGTCGCAGGCGATAATCGCCTGTGAGGTCGCTGAGCTAATTTCGCACACGACGATTTCCTAGGACGATCCGCAAACGGGCGACTATTTTGCTGGAGACGGTCGCGGTAGCAGTTGACTGTGCCAAGCGACCAAAAGTTCAACAGATTGAACTTTCGGTCGCTTGGTTGCGGGGACTTACCGCGCGACCAAATTGTGTACAGTCGAACCTCTCTATTAAGGACGCCTTCGGGACTGACAAATGCTGTCCTTAATTGAGAGGTGTTCGAAAATACTTCATGCGACAACATGTCGAAGTTTTCTGACGTTTTTCGAGAACGGTGCGACACACTTTGCTAGATCAAATATTGTCGAACGGACTATTGTAGTGACTCATTTCGACATTATGGAGGCCTTTACGTCCATATTAAAGTTTCCGCGCTGCCTCAGATATGTCTTTCATGTAATCGATCATGTCATCAATCAGTTTCTCGCTGTCGCTGTTGACGAAACATTTCTCTTTGTCGTAGTTCTGAAGATGGGAACAAATAGAAACACTTATTGGTCTATGTACTGCCACCCAACGAAGTTTCTTGTTGCACTGTCCATATCAGGACTAATAATATTATTCTTGTAAAAGTCGGGCAGCTTGATTCCTACGCCTAGAGGAGGAGGTTTTTGTTACGACGAATCTTATGCTACGACGTGAAATACGGTATATTTTTCTCGCCTCCGATATATTTTAAATTCGCAATCCATCGTCAACCTCTCCGTTTTCATTCATCCACCGTTCATCCCACATTCCTCATTAGGGAGGTTTCGCAAATTTGACGAAAAACGAAGTACGAAATACGAAATTCAACTTCATATCCAGGACCTAATGTATTTCTGGAGGTGGTTGGTACCACAAATGTCCCTGCTGCCAGAGCGTCTTTTAGCATATCATGCAAGACTGAAAGAGTTAAGGCCCGTTTCCACTATTAGCGGATTCCGCCGCGTCTTGCGGCGAGCGGAGCGGTTTTCACAGGCATTGGGATAATCAATAGGCCATTGTATTGTTACACCATCGAAGGATTATCCAAAGCCCTGTGAAAACCGCACCGCTCGCCGGAAACCGCCGCGGAATCCGCTATAGTGGAAACGGGCCTTTATGGTGCATCTTGAATTTTCAAATTTCTACTTCGTATCTACGAAGTGGAAACGAAAGATAAATTTCAAAGTTTAAAATACACTGTAACTCTATCGGTCTAACGTCATACGCTAAAAGACGCTCTTGCAGCAGGCGATATTTGTGGTACCAACCACGTTCTGAAATACATTACCTCATTGAAGTGAAGTCAATTTCGTATTTCGTACTTCGTATTTCGTCAGATTTGCGAAACCTCCCTATTATCGTTGTTTATACGTCTACACGAAAGGATGGTGGCTTGGAGTTTGACTGCACAGAATCTGAGGTAATTTAATGTTTCGTTAAGACAATGGGGATTGTGTAATAGTGTATATATGCAGTGTACAATGAGTCGTGTATGTGTAGACACCGACATGACCGATGGCCATGCACTTCTGGCTGTCTCCCCAACCGATATTGAACTTTTTGGATGGGTGCCGCTTGTGGTACTTCACAGTGGCCTGTATATACATGCCCCTTAACTTTGCTCGTACATTTGTCGTAAGGGTTGCGGACAGCCTGACCTTGATTTCTTGAGTTGCCTTCGTAGTTTTTCGTCGAGCATGCGTAGACCGCTTTTGGTTGGCAGGTTTTTGATGGCTTTTGATGGCATGGCATTACTCTTCATTTTCCTGTGATAAATGTATTTTTCTTCATGTAGAGTCATTTGAATCGCTGTACGAAGTCGAATTTCTGCCGCGAAGTTTTCATTTCCAGCAATTGCCACGGACAGTGAGATGAAGAAACAGCGCCCATTGCCAGCACGCTGATTCTTGGTGTCTTCCCTGTCGTCAATCCATCACACTCTTTGAGGATTTTCGTAGCCATCACATCCCGTGTAAGAACTCCGTCTTCTTCATAGCTTGCAGTTGTTCTATAATTACCATGCTCTTCTCGCAAAAACTACAAGTTCCCGTTTCGCTACTTCCATCCTGACTTTCTTGTCCTTAGTTGTGCTATCTGAATTATTATTATTATTATACAAAATTTCTATAGCGCCGTATTCCCAAGAGGCTCTAAGGCGCTTTACATAAAATTCACATAGACAATGAGTAAAGAAAGATATCTAGAAACATAGCAGAAAATGAAATCATGAATTAAAACATTGAGTAAAAAAGTGTGTTTTTAAAAAGCCTGTCCAGTCCTCCCTGTCAGAAATTTGGTCTGCACGCCATGCATGCATGTCATTTCCGAAAATGGGTCTGATATCACCTGTTGATTAGAAATTGAACGGGCGGCACCCGCATACGTAGTGGGCCTACTTGTAGACGCCTGTACTTGCGAAGCATGCACGCTTGTTGTAGTGGATTGCCTGTCTATAGGTTGTTGTACATAATACGTACTATATCGTAATTGTACTTCCCATTGAAGTAAAGGCACGACTGACACCAAAATCCAAGAGTGGTGTCGCCTAAGTATTGAAAGTCAGGTGAAGATAACTTCTGACATGTTCTGTGGAACCACACACGGCAGCTTTCGCAAAAAAACGCATTCGGTACTACGATTTGTTGATCCACAGTCACTGCATGGGTAGAAACTTTGGATTTCGGCTGATTGCGATTGTATCATCTTTTTTCACTTATGAACTGCTCTTCGGATCTTCAGTTTATAATCTGGCCTTCATCGGTCTTAGACTTGTTGTACCTTGGTCTAAACTTCCAGAATTTTGTACCCTTGATCGAAACTTCCAGAACTTGCATACCTCGAACCCTTCTTCTTGATGCATGAACTTAAGTACTTATCTACAGATTCTACCTCCCCTATCTATCTACCTGTCAATATCTACCACATCTGAACCACGTGGTTGAACGCTTGAACGTATTTACCTACCAGTACCCTGGACTTGAAACCTATACCCTTGTTTTTGAACTTACCCTGAATGCTTGAACTTATCATTAACACTTACCGTACCCTTTAAAACTTGAACTTGTACCAACCCTGAATCTCTGGTCTTGAATTTACCCTGAACGCTACTTAAATGTATTGTACCTACCGGTACCCTAAACCCTTTGGTCTTGAAATTGAATTTGAAAACTTTCCGTGAGGCCCGTATGCACCAACTGATCCGAATTTGAGTTCAAGCTGCAGCTTTAACTGTTCCATAATTTAAGCTGTTATTCAAGCATGTCAACAGCTTAAGCTCGACTTAATCCTAAACTTCAGCGCTGTTATGTAAGAGCTTGAGGCCGAGCGATGGTTGGTACAACAGGATTAAAATTCAAGCTCGAGCTTAAGTTAAAGGGAGACTCCACTCATTGAAAACTTTTAAATTTTTATCAATCCATGTAGACTATTGCCATGAATTGTGATGTCACTAGTGTCAACAGGCTGACGACCTTTGTAGTGAATGAGCTAATACTATGACTGCCTAGGCCTATTGGTTGTACCTTCATAAATATGTACATGACATCATGTATGCTATGCAATGGTCCCGTTGGGATCCAATTAAAATACTTAAAATGATCAGTTTGCTGATTTTAAAAAAAATTGACGTGTTGCAGATATCAAAGAATAGAATGTCTTACCTATATTTCAAAAATTCAAAATTTCACACAATGAGTGGAGTCTCCCTTTAAACTTAAGCCGAATTGGGGCTAATCCGAGGTTGGTGCATTCGGGCCTGAATGTTTGAGCTTACCCTTAACACTTGAACTTGTACCTAGTACCCTGATTATCGTGTCTTGAAACATGAAAACGAAACTCTTGGTCTTGAACTTACCCTGAAATTATTATATCTACTAGTATGCTGAACTCTTGATGTTGAAACTTGAAATTGTACGCTGTCCGATTCCCTGGTCTTGAAAACTTGAACCGGTCCGGAAGTGTGATCTCTGGAGAAACGCCGATCGTACGGACCTATGTGACAGCGAGGCTGAAACTGAGTTACTGTCGTTTGGGTCTGCCTTATATAGGGATTATATTATGTAATCAGTAATTAGAATTAGGCCGCTAATACTTTCAACACACCTGTCAATTCAGCCGACTTTGATGTGACCAGCTCATCACCAGACCCGTCTTCACTTTATCACTGTTTCAGCAATTATCGTTGTCAAATAAACATGTCAGTCATCAACAATTGCCTTGATCTGACCAGCTCATCACTAATTGCTCAGCAATTAGTGTCAGCATCAGCGTTGACCCGTCATCACAATTTAGTCCAGCAATTATCGTTGTCAACTGAACATGTCAATCGTCAATTAGCCTTTGATTTGACCAGTTCACCACTAATTGGTCAGCAATTAGTGTCAGCATCAGCGTTCACACGTGTTCACTTTATCGCCTGCAAGGGTTGTCAGCTAATCTTCCTGTACAACCACTCCCAGATCTTTAGTTTCTTTCTTCCTGGTAATGGCTGTTCCGTTTATAGTGTATGAAAAGGGTATTGACGGTTTCCTAGCCGCAACAGTTCGCATTTTGAAGGGTTAAACTCAAGCTTGACCTTTCCCACAGTAAAGACTATATTCTCCATGCTTTTAGTCGATGGAGTGGTGCAGAACCAGATTTTCTCGTGTAAATACACTACGAAAGAAATCGTTTAATGCTTCTGCCTTGTCTTCGTCTTTACCTAGTTGACGGCCGCCTACCAATAGAGTTGGGATCGCTGGCCGAAACTTGGTCCTTTTCTTCACATGGGCCCAGAACTTCTTGGGGCTGCGACGGGTATCGAACGATATTTTCCACTCGTGTTCACGAGCAGCTGCGCGTACACTGAAAAATAATCCCTTCTCAGATTGAGTACCTTTGGGGTACTCATACTATATTCATCTCATTAAGAGTACTCTATGTACTCATTACGCTGACACACTCTTTTTTATCGTTAGGCATATGGATTCCTATTTAAGGTCGATCTATAGTCATTGGGTTTTCCCCCAAACAAGCGCATTCCAAGCGACCCACTGGAGAACAGAATCGGCTGTTATCGGCTAACAGAATCGGCTGTTATACGGACAAGCTCCATTTGGTGAACAACACATTTCCATTTTCAAAGTTTGAAAAATGTTTATAAAAGTGGGAGAAAAACTGCTCGAAAGTTTGAAACTTTATTCTTCACGTGGGTTTGTTTACTATTTGCAACACACGCTCACTATAGTGCGTTTGCAAATATTACGTGGGCAAATCAGTGGACCATTGAATGCAATATTGGAAAAAAATATCTCGCATCCCGCCGTAGATGATCCCATTTATTTCGTAGGAAATATTTCGTTGCAGCGTAAATGTTATTGTTTCTGACGAAAAATATGACCCGGTCACGGGGTTCTATTTTTTTAGGATGGGGACAAACGGGCACAAACTGTCAGTTGTACAATAATCTGCTACCACAATAGGAATTATTTCCTATAGCATTTTATTGTACAAGAAACATACGACAAAACCTATTTTTGGATTTTTCCTATACGACAAAAATGGGACGATGTTTCCCTTCACACACGGTAAAATAAAATTCCTACAAAATATTTCGTAGGAAAAAATCGTGTACGGCGGCCTATACTTGTCTATGATCAATGTGAAATCAAATTATCCTTATTTACAGATTTACCTACCTCTATATGCGGCGGCAAAAAATCCAAATGCATAGGCGTATGCATTGAAAGATGCAGGAAACATTGGTGGTTTTAAAACATTTTGTAATATCGTCGGTTCCAAGGGCGTCTGTGGTGCATGAATAGTGTCAAAAATATCGCGATCCACTAATATCTTGCCGGATGGCAGTTTCCCATGGTTTAAATGAAATCGCAAGTATTTTGCCATGTCATCGGCATTCGAACAGATGGCACCAGCTGGTTCGATTGCATGCACCATGCTGAAACATAAAATCCAAATGCTTAGTTTAATACTATATTGTGGATTAAAGTCTGTTCCAGAGTTTCGGATTGTAAAGTTCCAGCCTGAAGAAGACCCCGGTTGGGGTCGAAAATTCGCAAACACTCTGGAAATTGCCTATATTGTGTGTCAATTTTTGTGCTTTTCTTCTCTGTGGATTAAAGGACCACAGTATTGCTTCCCAATCCTGCGTTACACCTACCCGCGTTAAGGGAGACCTCTATTGATGACTTGGTAAACTACGCATGCTACTACGTGCATTGTAGTGTAACCAATCATACATTCTCTAACACTGGTGCGAAAGGCTTAAAGCTGACAGGTCAGATATACTCTCCGACTTGTATGCAAAAAAATTTACGCTCAACTTCGGCAGACCACGAGGCTGCCGAAGTCGAGCGTTCGGTAATGTTCGTAATGTGCACTAAGCTTCCTACCTTGAAACACCCATTACACCCTGCGCATTCCAACTACGTCATCATTCACTCACCTGATAACCGGAAGTGAAGGATCGAGGGCTCCCTGGTGATCCAATACTCGGAAGTTCAAAATGGAAGAAGGAAAATTTCCCTGCGAATTTGAGATAATCGCCGTCGTAATGATAGCATGTCGCATCGAATCCAAGCACATTGAATAAACAAAACATCCGATTAGTTACCAATGATCGCGGATGCTATACAAAAATAAGTAGTCACCACAAAGATTGGTGTATGAAGAGACGTCTGCTTGTGCAAGTCGCCATGGCCGTGCATACGAAATGCCAGTATACACCTGGGCCTAGCAGTGTGTTACATAACATGGGGAACGTAAGGAGTTCGGTTGCCCTAAAGCCTACAACAGCTATTATTCAGGCCTATTGTCTAGTCCATTGTCATTGAATGAATGGCTTGGCAGTGTGATTTACAGGCCTATCTCCTTTGAATAACAGAACTCCTAATTCCCCTTTCGGTTCTCTATAGTGTCACGCGATTACAACTTTGGGCGAGGCCAATCAGTACATAGGCCTACATGCATGAATTCATGGGGAACACCTCCAGTATAGAAGCGTTGGAGCGGGCGTGGTTGGACCCGCTAATATCAAGACCGGAGCTGATATTTATTTTGAGGATGAATCGCGTGCATGTATTTGCATGTGTTTTCGAATTGCCATGTTACCTACTACCAGTGGCAGTCGGAATTAGTTTTCGTTTGGACTTTCTGCATTTTTGACACAGAGTTTTTTTTGGATACGTACACTGTATATTTGGAGGCTACCTCTATCCATGCAGAGCCCTCGATCCTTCACTTCCGGTTGTCAGGCGAGTGAATGATGACGTAGCTGGAATGCGCAGGGTGTAATCACGCTGGTGATTCAAACACAAAATTATTTTATTCGTACGCGAAGTCGTTGACGCATAACTAATGGTGCTTGTCGTATTCGCAGTTCATCTGGTAAATGGAAGGGGTGGCGGGTGATTACATAATAAGCTGTCACCCCTTCTATTTGCCTAAACAACTGCAAAAATAGTCAACACGATTAGTTATGCTTGGGTAAAAATCGCGTACGAAAAAAAGATTTTACGTTTGAATCACCAGCGTGGTAATGGGTGTTTCAAGGTAGGAACCTTAGTGTACATTACGAACATTACCGAACGCTCGACTTCGGTAGCCTCGTGGTCTGCCGAAGTTGAGCGTAAAAATTTTTGCACACAAGTCGGAGAGTATATCTGACCTGTCAGCTTTAACTACAGTAGTGGAGAACGGGTACGGTGGCGCCGGCTGTCGACAGAAAGTGGCAATACCGTGGTGCTTTAAAAATTCTGAGTGTTTCCTTTCCAATGACGGATTTTATGAATATGAATGATACGGTAGCGACTATGGCGTCATTTGTAGAGCAGAACAATAAATGCTTGTAACACATTTCAATTTAGTCAAATGATTTGCCTACAGCAACATAAACCAACTGCCTAGCATTTCCAAACCTGTTAAACTTTTTAGGCAATTCAACCAATTTCCAGTCAGATGTTTTTCCGAACGCTTTTGCAACGTTTGCCCCGTCTCCCAGATGCTCGAGAAAGACCGATTACTTCATTCCTAAATTGTTAAAAATCTCGTTCTGGATCAGCTCTTCCCATGTCTTTCCCGTGATCTCCTCTGCCACGTAGCCAGCCAACATGTACATGTAGTTGTTGTATATAAATTTACTATGAGCAGGGTAAGTGGCATTCAAGTAACGAAGACGCCTGAAAAAAATAACAAAGATAGTTTACAGACTGGGCATATTCATAAAACCTTTCTAGCTTAGTTGGGCTGAATGGGTCAATGTCGTCCTGGGTATACCTTATGTTTACCCAGGATTATCCTGGGTAATCATTTTCTTTACCCAGGATCATCCTGGGTAAACATAAGGATCCTTAACTTTACCCAGCTTGGGAGTTCCCGCCGAATCGTGCTGATCGCTCTGAGGATGGAATTTGGTACGTGCGTCTCTTTCGGCAGAGAACATGCAGTAGGACAATTGCTAAAAAGGGCTGAAAGTTACCGCTATACCTCCTCCGGGGTGTGGAATAGGGAGAAAAGACCAATCCCTACAACTTTTCAAAAGGGACCGATAGTAAATTCTCAAGGACTTAGGAGCTATAGGCCTAGTTCGAGGCCACCCTTCATTTCATGATTTATGCTGAATATCAACATCACTACACCACTCGGGAACTCCAATCTGGGTAAAGTTAAGGATCCTTATGTTTACCCAGGGCCGTCCTGGGTAAAGAAAAGGATTACCCAGGATGATCCTGGGTAAACATAAGGTATACCCAGGACGACATTGACCCATTCGGCCTTAGTTGGTTGCTTGCTCGATATATAGGCATGAAAAAACTTGACATTTCAGCAAGTAACTTTTAGTCTAGCAAGGTTTTATGAATATACACCCCGAGTTTTAACCAAACCAACATCGTATTTTTTACGATAATTTTCGTATTTTACGTTATTTGGAAAATCCGATCATTGTCGAATTTCCGTTAACCAAGTATTATGAAAAGAAATATCTCAATATGTGGATCGGTTGGAACGCGACAACTTGAAATAACAGCTTTTTCTTACACTACTAATTATTGCAAGTCACGTAGGTTGTGCGTAGCCATAGTCGTAATCACTGGTTATTAGAGAGTTTTAGATCTGCTACATATACACCTATTTACAAAGATACATATACGTTTCACACAACTTCTACGCCGACTTTACGTATAGATCGGCGCACCGCATTAGGCCTACAGTACATCCTTCCATTTCAATGTGGCCGCTTTCGTATAGACTCGGGACCCAGTCGTTGTGTCGCTCCGGTCGCCGCGCTACACTCCACAAACGACTGGGAAAGCAAGCTGCAAAATCAGCGGCTAGCGTACCGAGAACAACAACAACAACGGATATGAATGAGTTCAGCCAATCAGAAACTGCGTCTTGAACGGCCGTCGGCTGCTCGTTGCAAGATGCCAAAATCAGCTGATTATCGGAACTTTCTTCGAGGTCAAGGATGGTATCCTGCTACCTAAGTTCGATGCTGTGTGCGATTAGCAGTACTTACGGATTCATTAAAATCCTGCTAGTGACGTTGGAAAGTTTTTGGATGGGCGAGATGAGTTGGTAAATTACGTCATCCACAGAAAGAACAACCAATCAAAAGTCTGCCAGATTTCCCCAGTAGATTGCTTTCGGGAAATTTCATTCGTCGAGACGGGCGTTGTGGTCGTCGGTACGCTAGCCGCTGATTTTGCAGCTTGCTTTCCCAGTCGTTTGTGGAGTGTAGCGCGGCGGCCGGAGCGACACAACGACTGGATCCCGAGTCTACTTTCGTATGACATTAGAGTTTGAAATATGGCACAGTTTGGAGCTCTAAGTCGAGAGTGCTTATCAATATCTCATGAACAATAGCAACTAGAATGTTCTTACCAGGTTTGAATTTGTATTCGTCAGATATCGACTTCATATGCCAAATTTTGATCATGATCATATAACACTGGGACAATACGACTAACATTTGATGGTCGTTACTGTTATACATCCTGGTGATTACATGGTCCCAGGCACATTTTATTACATTTGTTGGCAGAGTATAAAAAAAATTAACCTTCTGTTTTGAGGATACGTTCGTAATGGTCAATTAAACAAATAACGTACTCACCCGGCAAGAGTTTCCATGTCGATTTTTAACCCCGTCACAAAGCCTCCTTCGTAACCAGGGACACCAGTCCTGTGGGACAGGATGTCCCTAACGGTGATGTACTTTGTTCGGTAGTCATCGCTGAGCCTGAATCCACCACCAATGATCTCACTGACTGGCGTGTCCCAGTTCCACCTTAAAAAGGGATGCAAATTCTAGATTATCCCACGAATACCGGCAAAGTTGATTTGCGGAGTCCTGCCATGGGGTGGCGAATAAATATTTCAATCAGATATGAGGGGCTCGGTTAATGACCAGGACCGACCTGCATCATAGAGAGTCCGATAAAGTGCTACCAGTGCCTATCGGCAGTTAGTTATAACGCAATCGCACACCTTAAGTGTATGTGCACGAATAGACCATGCAGAAGGTGATAACCCGGGGTCGACGGATTTTAATGAAATTTGGTGTGAAGTTACCCCTTGGTGAGAGACAAAAGCACGCAAAATATTGGGTCAATCCATTCGCTGGTTTGGGCGTATATAGCAAAAATGTGCTTTTACAGGGGTCAAAGTAAGCATTCATAATTCAGATGCTGCAGGGTCCTGGATGACAAAACTGGTCTGAAATTATAGGTTGAGACCTGATCTTTAAAAAACAAAAAGAAACAGTTTGGGCGCTCTTTCCACTGCAGAGATATGCCTGTATATATGTAGACATTTTATGTACTACAAATGAACGTTATATCCGTAATACATTCGTAGTACATCAGTAGTGCATTTATGCACAACTTTGCACCCGCATATCTCTGCAATGGAAAGAGCGCCCAAACTTTTTATTCTTTTAATAGAGAAAGACATCCCTCAACTCCTTTCCCTGATGTGTTCACCTTCCTCACCCCTGCAGCATCTCTGTAATTCGCAGTAGACCAAACCATACCTTTTTTGACACAAGGGCAATACTGCACTGTACCTTTAAATCAAGTGTGATTTGGAAGTAAACAAAAATGGAAAAAAAATACAGGGGGCATCTACTTGCATTGACATATAAGGAATATCTACTCCTGTTGCCTGTCAAGGCGTGAAAATTCATTCAAATGGACAATATTTTGATCAAAATTTAAAAAAAATAGCTTTTTGCAGTATTTTTGCCCCTTACTCCCAAACGGTGTGACCAATCTCCGAAATATTTGGCCTGTCCTCATTGTGCCCCAAGGCCATCTTCTGGTAGGAATTTGAGCCAGATCTGCCGACCCCGCAGGTTATCACTTTTTGCAGATTTTGCATGGTCCACTCG
>NMRB01001673.1:134098-152795 GCA_002633025.1 Notospermus geniculatus | reverse complement strand
TTTTTTTGGGGGGGGGGGGGTAGTTATTGCGGTTACACTTGACACGTGTTTTGCAGGCTAAGTAGGCCTACGTTACGAAGTATGGCGAACACGTTGCGAACACATATTTGCACCCTCATTGCCGCTAGGCGCTACGCACCATGGTCCATGCCGCATGTTGCCATGATGACATTTGATAGGCCCCTAGGCATGCTAGGCCTAATTATACATGATTTACATGCATTCCGATGCCAAATAAACGCAAAGTCATATAATACACGATGAAAAAAGAAAGGTAAAAGGAAAAAAACAAAATACTAATAAATGAAGGCGAAGAAAATTTACACGCCCCGCGTATCGAACCCGAGACCTTCTGCTCTATGGGCAGGCTGCTTTGCCACTGTACGGCGCGCTAAATATGCATGAATGTATTGTTTGGGTATGTCAGGCAGCGCTGGAAAATTTCTTGTGTTCAAATTTCGGCAAAAGAGGCGAATCGTTAACCTCCCCAACGTCAATATAGATAATTATCAAAATAACAGACACTTTTTGTATCAAAGACTGAAGAAAACACTGCGATTGTATATAAAGTACCTATACATTACGAACTATATCACGCAGGAATATTAATATGTGAACAGTCTCACTGGTCTTACTGGTATTTATCGTAGTTCCTCCAATTGCCGCTAGGCGCTACGCTGTCGGACGGATGTGGAATTCTCCTGTCTTTCGATTACGGAACAAAAAGGCGTTTTTTACAGAAAACGGGGGAAAACATCGAAAAAGAATCCCACGTCGACTTATGGCACATTATTACACACAGCAGGGCAGCGGTCACGGGGCATTTGAAAGCCAAACTTAGGAGGAGAACGATCACAAACATTAGGCCCCTACCTCCCGTACGTCAATTATAGTATCAATACTACTAAAAGAACAAACTTCCACGGAAATAAAGACAACTACCGAATATGTGCCTTTCAAACCTTCACACATCTTTCAAGTACAGTCTTGGGTACAAAACCTCCCCTTCTCAATGTAAACTTTCGCCGAGAAAGTGAACTTTGAAAGCATTTTTCTCCACGATAAAATTGTAAACATACGAGCCGAAGGCCTACGGAAATTGCCGATCATTTCCGATGCTTCCCCGAAGACAATGAGACTAAATCTCCACAGGAGAGCACCACGGGCCTCACGGAAGAGGTGGCGAGGCTGTGTTGTTCTTTCCGTCCGTCAGGCGAGTTCACGTTCGTTGGTGAATGACACTCTGTTGGACATGTTCGAGCGCAAGGTACCGGTATGCCAATTTATCTTCGAAAATAACAGTGAAAACTGTGGAAACCGAAATATGAGTTTGAATAACCGATAGGCCTACGGAACGCTATCTGACCATCCAATTTCATCGGCATAGCATTAAGAAAATGGCGCCCGCCATGGAGGGGGGCAGACCGAAATGTCACCCCGAGAAAACATTGTTGACCGAGGCCGCCGAGGTCAACAATGTTTTTTCGAGGGGTGACATTTCGGTCTGTCCCCCGACATGAAAGGGTGCCATTTTCTATATCGTACCGATGTAGGCCTACATGTCCCAACTCGTCTCTGACGGCTGTGTCCGGCAGCGGCGGAATGCGTGCAGACGGATCATGGTCAACCACGATTTGGAAAAAAAATTCCTTGGTGAAGGCTGAGTGTGCTAGTCTAGGCCTAGGCCTATGTGTGAGTTAAATGACGGAGGAAACGTGGTATTCTTCCAAATGTGACATAGGCCTACATGTAGTATCATTCTGTTAGGCCTACATTGCGTAACAGTAGCCTTACTGGTAAATTTGAAGATTGCACGTGCCTAGAGCTGCTGCGATTGAACTTGGCGCTGTCGCTGACATCGCTGGGTTGTTGTCAGTCTACACCATCACGCTAGGCCGTGAAATCACGCTACAGCGTGAAAACCTTCTGTGGAAACCAAATTTTTACACACAGAATTGTGTACAAATTCAGCATTGAAAAAAAAATTAAAATTCTTCCTTAATATATCGAGTTATGTGTGTTCAACATGAATATGGCCGATTTTTTTCAATTAAAAGTTTTTTAAAGAAGTTAAAAGTTTTTGAAAATTGGGCCCTACATTTTGTACAGGCGAATGTACAGTCACGCATTACCGTGATGGTGTAGACTGGTTGTGCGGACCGGTAGCCTAGGCCTAGCATTTTATGACTGTTGAACATGCTATTCCCTCTATTCCACTCAGCCTTTTGGATGTATTGGTGGTAAACATGCTGATACTACGCCAATCGACACCAGAATAGGATTTAATCGGCGCTCAATAGCCTAATATGCGACTTCAAATATTCGAAGCGAGCAAACGAAAAAACGTCCGCCATTTTGTTTTCCGTGAGCGGTGGACATTGCATCTTGAGCGGGAGACATTGAAAAATGTTCACCGCTCACGTGACGCGTCTGGGCCAATCATATTCACGGATTCTCTCTTGAGGTACGATATAGGCCAATGTCCATGATTTTTGTGATGTGACAGGCCCGGTACGGTAGATGGTCAGTGATGGTAGGTAGGCCTACACACGTGTGCCAACGAATGCATGAATGTACAATGCCTTTGAACACATATCGGCATGGATGGTCGGCCTCATTTCAAAACGGTGTGCATATGCAGTGGCGTATCTAGGCCTACTGTATGGATACGTAAGTCTTTCATTATCACTGTGTTAATGATCAATCGATCTGTGATGATGATCAATCAATGACGACTGATCGATGACGATCGATCAATGACAAATTAATCGATGGCGACCGATCGATGATCGATGACGATCGATTACGATCGATAATGATCAAATATGATCAATCGATGATGATCGATGGTGATTGATGACCATCAATCGATGATGATCGACCAATGACAATTGATGATGATCGATGACCATCGATGACGATTGCTCAATGATGATTGATGACGATCGATTGATGACGATTGATCAATATGATCAATCGATGATGATCGATGGTGATTGATGACAATCAATGACAATCAATCGATGATGATCGACCAATGACAATTGATGATGATCGATGACCATCGATGACGATTGCTCAATGATGATTGGCCTTTTCTATTATAAAATAATCCAACCTCCACTCCGAGCTCATACTAAAGTGAAAGCCATGTCAACGGGTTCAATCTTGCTAGTAGAAGATAGAAGATACAGATGCGTATCAGGGGTTTAAACAGTAGACACCGAGAACTATATATTATTTATCGGTTTCTGGAATTTCATATTCAGCAAAATCACATCATTTCGTTGTCTAACCTTTTTGCGGATTGATATGTTTTGAAAATCTTGATGCGAAGATATCAAGAAATCCTTTCGGCGGAATATAATATGCTAACTTTCTTTTCGGATTTCTGTCCCATTGGCTAAGGTAATGTACGTTGAAAAGAAAAAATATTCCTTTTTGCAAATACATGTGTCATTTCTTATTTACCAGAAAAGACCAAGCTATTCTAGGGTATCTCGTTTATTTTTGTTAAGATATAAACGGAAAATATTCATGTTTCGGTCAATAGCCACCATACTTTTGCTAATGGAGCTAGCCGTGCAGAATATTTGAGTTTCCAACTTAACCTGACGTACAGTATCATATTTGTATGCAGGCAGCAGTAGATCTGTAGAGGAACATTTGATTACAATAATAGCAAGTGTTATTTTGGTATCACAGAAAAGAAAAAATCCAAGTCGTTCGTTTGGAAACATAAATGTATGTTTCTGGTGGAGCAAAGTTGTTTGGGCTGATAGTTTTATAGGATCAACTAAATATATGTTATAAATAACAGCAATCGCGCATCCGTTGTTTGTGTAGGCCAAAAACAGGAAGGCGGTGGAGTTATAATCGTCAAAGATAAGTGCGTAATACGACAGTGGAAATATAAGTTTGTAGCCTGTGCGGATGTTAATCGTTTTATTGTGGATCAATGAGACCACGACACCGTCACTATTCGTAACCGAAACAGGGTTATATATTGACAATGTGGGCTCAGGAAAACGATTTTGAGAAGTGCAAAAGAAGCCAAACACTATCATATCAAAAGTAATGAAAGGCCTGAATTTCTTCCTTAGGTAAGAAGCGATGCATTTCTCCAGCGGAGGAAGTATTAAACGACCTATCCATCTTCCTGCAGGAATAAACTGAACAATTTTACGTCTGCATTTGTCCCAAATTTATCATAAACTGTCAAAAGCATATACCTTTGCCGAAATGTCGAAATATGGAACCCTCCAGGTAAAAAGGAAGGTATGTGAAAGGATGTATTATAAAGAAGCCTGTAGACCTTAGCATACATGTGGGTGTGTAAACTGAATATCATTACCCTGCGCCATGGAATTGGATAATCCGTATAGGAGATAATTATCCGTTGACGGGTATTATGAAATTCGAAATGAATGCGGATGCCTGCAGTTCCATCCTTCCGGTGAAACGGCGGGATAATGCCGATATTCCGTTCTCGACGGTATTTCAGAAGAATTGCCGCCTATTATCGAATGTTAAACGTTTATTCTCGAGAATAACAAATACATGTAGTGCCTCCTAACCGTATTATCATTATGAATGTGATGTGAGCGTTGCGTTTATCTGAGCACAGATGACCAAATATGGACCAGCATGGTTTTTTCCGGGCGTCAAGGCCAAATACATGTATTGGATGCATTTTGTCCAATATACGTAGGGCAAATAAAAATAGTGGGATTCTAAGGTGAAAGACTACCAGACTGCAACACACGGAGCCCCGCAGTCAACGCTCATGTCCTATTAATTGTCCAATATACGACATAGAATACCTTGCCAGGTAGAGCTCTATTGCCAAATTGGGCCAATATCGGGCGAAGTATAAGTTCTCGGCAGGTGCAGCCCCGTATGACCAACATTGGGCCGAGATTGTCCCAAACGGGCCACCGGACGCTTTGCCCAGCTTGCGCCATGTTATATAAATGCACAGAAAAAAATAATTGTCTCAATATGAGATAAAAAAGCATCTCCGAGCTTTGCCAATAATAGGAGATTACTTTTGTCTCTTCAAAATGAGATCATAATTTGTCTCTTCTATTGAGTTATTCCCTCCTCAGAATGAGATAACCTACCTGTCTCAATTTGAGAAGATCTTGTACTCAAATTGGAGATAGGGATTTGTCGAGTTGAGAGTGTTTTAGTCTCCTATTATTGGCAAGTCCAGCCTCGGTATTACCAATGGCTATACTGTGGTCGCGGAGTTATGCCAGAATGGACGCCATATCCACCCATTTTGCTATTACCATATCACTTGGTCACGCCGTGTCCTACGATTACTTCTGGGGAATTTGGGGTTGGCTCTGTGTACTGAAATTGTGGTGTGGGTGGATCCAGGCTTCTATAACATGATGTAAGGCTAGGCCTGCGGGTTAAAAGTAGGCCTACAGAACCGCCCCCACTCCGGCATAACTCCGCGACCACAATATGTAGGTTGGACAGATACCAATCTTATGAAGGTGGGGAGGGATTAGGAATCACCTCATGCATACTGCAGCACTTTGAGTCTAAGTGTGACACTTATCCTTTGTCCATCACAAAAGACAAATATCACACACTTAGACTTACTTGTAGGTACAATGTATGTTTATGAATATGGACCCCGGTCGTCTTGCGTTGGTAAACTCCTTGTTAAGGCTGAAAGGGTAAATGTCGTCCTGGGTATATACAAAGATTACCCAGGATCTCAATCTTCACTAAAACAATACCCTGGGTGTAGTTTCGGTGGCCGAACATCACCCAGCATCGTCGAATGATACCTGGATTCGTGGTTATCTCGCCCGTGGGCACGTGACCGCCTGAGGAATGTCATGAACAGTTACACTCAACAAGTACCGCGGCGCGAGACCGCGAGATTCCACGAGATTTCTGAATAGGACTCGTTCGTAGGCACTGATTGCGGGTGCTGGGTGATGTTCAGCTACCGAAACTACACCCAGGGTATTGTTTTCGTGAAGATTGAGATCCTGGGTAATCTTTGCCCAGGACGACATTTACCCTTTCAGCCTTGTTAAGGTTGAACCCGATGTAAAAAACATAGGTATCCTCTTCATATTTGCTCTCCCGAGTCAAGGCAGGTCCGGGTAGTAAAGGATTTCAGCCGGGGATTTCAGCGCATCGGACATTTCAACGCGGCGTGGCGCTGAGTTCGGAATACGGCCAGTAGATTACATGTATGTGCATCAATGAATACGTTACCTTTTTCTGATACATTCGAGCACCTGCATGTTTTAATGCCTCCGTCTTTAGCAAACACCTACACCTTTTGCTGCTCATCTGACAGATGAGATTTCTCTGGACACTGAGAGTAACGAAGGATGTACATTCCATCTTCATGCATAGTAGAGCACAGGTAAAGAAACCGTTAACATGTAGCTCTGCTCTATCAGGCTGTTTAAGTACGTGGTTCTCTAAGACTAAATTGAAATTGTCTTGACGGACAATTCTAGTATCTCCCATTATCTCACGTTAAAGTATCTTCGTCAAGTCAAGTCGCTCCTTATTCGATCAATATCACACTGGCACACGGGCCACACTAAAAAGTAACACAAGATGGAATGAAAATTTGAGGTCTCCGATACCTGGTTCATGGTGAAATTGATATATCAAAGCTTGAGATTTTGTCTGTCACGCTTTTGTTTCCTGAATAACTTGCCTCCGAGGCCAGATAGATGACTAGTAACAAGTTCCTCTCCTATGTTAATGGCCCCTGGCAAGATAGTGGCATCAACAAATTTATTCCCCAGGGTCATCATCATAATGATATTGATATACATGTATATCAAATTTGACATCTTGACATGAGACCTGGCACAGTAAGCGACTTGAAACTGGTATCGCCACTACATCATAGCTCATCCAAGGATGTTATTGCAACTGAAATTTTCAGTTTGCACCTCCTCGATCATGTGATATTTGCTGATATCATGGCGAGATTTGACATACAAGTTTGATAATATGAGATAACTTGGAACCTGGTGAAGGTAGAAACATAAAACCTTTACCTATACCTAGGTTATCAAGGATGGCCTTTCAGATACGCAATGGCCTTGAAGGTCAGAGGTCAAGGTCAAGGTCAAACAGTTGTAAAATACGAATCTGCTCAGAATTTCAGAGAAAACTAGTTAGAAGCCTGTATTTACCATCTCCTATAGGTTTAATGAAAGATGCCTGTTCCCATTAGGTACTACTTCTCAAGGTTTAGAAGTCGAAATCACTGTCTTCAAGATCGGAAACCACTGACCTCGCTCCGATGTCCTTTTCTTCTTTTTATCAGAATGTATTTAATAGAATTGATCACCATTAGGACACCAAGGCCCGTATTCTAGAAGCTTCCTTATCTCTAAGGTTTACCTTTAGCTATTGTTTGCAGGGCAGAATACAAAAGCTTAAAGTGGACCTTAGAGAGCGAGCCCTCAGAATTCTTACACCCAACACAAGGTTGTTGAATAGAAGAGACTGATGGCAGATCGGAGCAACATGTGGTTGACATCGACAAACGGCATTCCTATGGATCATCATGGCAAGGGCCTCTTATGTTAATTTCATGCGGAAATGGTTTTTCATCTTATTAAACGGTAAGGTCAAGGTTTATGTGGCGAGTCTGAAGAAAGAATAGCACACTCTTGTCACCGTGCAAAATAACGTTCTGCAAACCTACATCCACTGGCATAAAACATCGTTTAAAAATTCTACTTTACAGCAGGGCCCATGTTCATGAAAACTTGCTAGGCTTAGTTACTTACTAAATTACCCAGTTAGTACAAGCCAATGTAAAGGCAGTTGACTGATGTTTAGCTACACTTGACCTTGAATATTTCAAACACTGCTGTACCGATTTGGACATGGTTTGTTGCATATGAAAGGAAAACTTGTTGGTCATACTCCTGCGTCAAAATTTTGGAACTTTCGAAATATCAAAATTATGTTATACCTCATCAGAAAAAAACTTGAAAATCATTTTTTATTTTGTAATTTTATTTTCATTTTTTTAGTAGTTTTGATAGAATGCAACTTTCTGAGGATTTTGGTCCTAGTTTCATCAAATTTCAAAATTGTTGATGCAGAAATATATCCAGCAAGTTTTCCATTCATATGCAACAAACCTTGTCAAAATTGGTCCGGTAGTATTGAAATATTCAAGATATCAAGTGTAGATAAACATCAGTCAATGCATGTACACCACTAGCAACCAACTACTCTACACTCTCACTGTCCCATTCCTCAACTCGGCCAAAAATTACTAAATCCTAAGTTGAAGATAATGGGGTGGGGTATGGTCAGAAACAGTAATGTCCTGTCCACTTACTTGTCCCACTCCCTAGCCTGGCAAAGAATTCACTCGTCCCCAGTGTTTAATTGGCCATAGGTATAGACCCACTAAACACTGGCATGATTGGCGCCAAAACTGACGGATAATCAATAGACGGCGCTGTTTGACGAGGGATCCAATCACAGGCCATCATCACGGGTTTATCCGACGAAGCCGTAACAAACTTTCTGATTGGCTATGAATACGTGTACAAAATGTACACTGTGTAGGCTATTCATAATTTTTCCAACTGGAAAGTCAACAAAAAATTAACGCCGTTTGCAAATGTAATCAATGTTGTCACGCACCTGTTAGTGTGCATCCACGTTTCGGACATTTTGAAGGCTATATATCTAATAACTTCATGTAAGCTGGCCGGGCCGAGAACCACAAATTTGGTCCGTTTTACCAGCAAGTCGCACCGCACATTTTGGCACATTCCCAACGGGGATTCCCCGATTTGGACACCTAACGCCGTCTGTTGGTCATACTTTAAGGCTGGCGTCAACAATAGCAGTTTCTGAGCGCGGGTAACGTAGTGGGTAGCGGTTTGAAACTGCGGGTGGAGTTTAGGCAAAGAATGACAGTGTGCGATATCTTCAACTTAGGATTTGCTCAAAATGGTTTTTTTCACTACGTTGTCCATTTCTTTTATTTAATGTCAGCGCCACCTAAAAAGAGGATGCTGCTGTCCTCTTGACAGTGGCGACAGCTCCATCCGAAACTAGATTCTTGCTGCTGGTTATGGCAAGCCGTTTGTACATTAATGACAAAAACTAGGATTTTGTCTCATAAACTGAGTTTTTGTCTCATAAACTGGGTTTTTGTTAACAAAAACTCAGTTTTTGTCACATAATCTAAGATTTTGTCCCTACAACTATCATTTTGCCGACAAAAACTCAGTTTATGTCAAAATGCTAGTTATTTTACACAAAAACTATGTTTTTGAAGCAAAAACCATGATTTTGTTCATAAACTGAGTTTTTGTCGACAAAATCCTAGATTATGTCAAAAACCCAGTTTTTGTCAAAAAAACTTGTGATTTTGTCTCATAAACTTTGATTATGACAAAAACTCACTTTTTGACAAAATATGAGATGCGCAAAATGACAATTGCGCATCTAGACTTAAGTCTAGTTATTCTGAACAAAAACTGAGTTTTTGTCATAATCAAAGTTTATGACAAAAACTAAGTTTTTGACAAAATATGAGATGCGCAAAATGACAATTGCGCATCTAGATTTAAGTCTAGTTATTCTGAACAAAAACTGAGTTTTTGTCATAATCAAAGTTTATGAGACAAAATCACAATTTTGTGGACAAAAACTAAGTTTTTGACAAAATATGAGATGCGCAAAATGACAATTGCGCATCTAGACTTAAGTCTAGTTATTCTGAACAAAAACTGAGTTTTTGTCATAATCAAAGTTTATAAGACAAAATCACAATTTTGTGGACAAAAACTAAGTTTTTGACATAAACTGGGTTTTTGTCACAGCCGTTTGTACATTAATGACAAAAACTAGGTTTTTGTCTCATAAACTGAGTTTTTGTCTCATAAACTGAGTTTTTGTCTCATAAACTGAGTTTTTGTTAACAAAAACTCAGTTTTTGTCACAAAATCTAAGATTTTGTCCCTAAAACTACCATTTTGTCCGACAAAAACTGGGTTTTTGACATAATCTAGGATTTTGTCGACAAAAACTCAGTTTATGAACAAAATCACGTTTTTTGCTTCAAAAACAGTGTTTTTCTATAAAATAACTAGCATTTTGACATAAACTGAGTTTTTGTCGACAAAATGATAGTTTTAGGGACAAAATCTTAGATTCTGTGACAAAAACCGAGTTTATGAGACAAAAACTCAGTTTATGAGACAAAATCCTAGTTTTTGTCATTAATGTACAAACGGCTTGCCATAGCTGGTGGCGGTGCATGAAATGTTGTAAAGTATGATCTGCATGATGTCACGGGACGTTTGTGTGAAATTACACCTCCTCGGAATAGTATGTAGCCCAGTAACCCTGATAGATACTTCAACCACTGAAGGTATAACGTATTCTCTGGGAAAATGCGACAGCTCCAGCTGGCTGATTTTACTGTGTGATTTAGGGATGCCAATGCATTTGTACACATTCAATCGTACACCATGTCCCTTGTCCTTTTACTAACCCTAAAGGCTGCCGTACAGGATACCCGGTACATTTTTTTCCTACGAAAGGATTTTTATGGTTTCCGATCATCAAGATCGGAAACCATATAGTAGTTGGTCGTGGTGTCTGTCTGTCCGTCCGTCCGTCTGTGTGTCTGTCTGTCTGTCTGTCCGCCCTGTAACTCGGCTACTGCAACAGCTACAGCCCTGAAAGTAACTCACCCCAGGTAACTTGATCCTGGCTACACGATGAGCTCATTGTTACATGTCTGAGACATGTGCGTCATGGTGATATTGATATATCAAATGTTGATATTTTGCCCATCCCTTTCTGTTAAAGCGCTGGTAACTTGGTTCCTAGACCAGTAACAGTTCTGTTAAGTTCCATCCACATGTTCATGGATCGGGGCAACCTGCTGGGATCATCAACTTTCATCTCCAGGGTCAGTATCACATTGATATTGATATATCAAATTTGATATTTTGAGATATCTTAGGATCTCGTCCAGATAGCGACTGCAACTTTGCCTTACCCCATCATAGTCACTCACGGATGTTATTGCTACTAATATTGTCCACCTGGAGTTTGCAGGTCACATGATATTTAGTGATATCATGGTGATATTCGATATGTAAATTTGATATTCTGAAATAACTCGACAACTGGTGTAGGAGGAAGCCTAAAACCTTTACCTCTAAGGGGTTATCACTTATGCTCTTTCAGATTAAGCAATGACATTGAGTGTTTGAGGTCAAGGTCAAGGTCAAATTCAAACTGAACTAGTAGGCCTATGGCCGTCTCAAGAACTGACAGAAGACCAGTGAGCATCATGGATCCAAGTCATATACCTCGATTATCCAGGATCCTTCTTTCATTTGCGCAATGACATTGGAGGTCAGAGGTCAAGGTAACGGTTAAAATATAGCTGTAATATTGGAATAGTCGATAATGTTGACATAGAACTTGCTAGTGACCTGAAATCAAGCACTGTTGCGGATAATCTTTCAATTTTTTCAATGACCATGAAGGTGGGATGTCAAGGTCAAGCTTAAACAGCCCCGATACAGAAACATGTTCATGATGATAACTACAGTCTAGAAGTCTACCTGGTACTATGGACCAACATACTTAGGTCACTGAGGATGCTCCTCCTGATTATGCAATGACCTCCTGAAGGTCAGAGGTCACGGTCAATATAAAATAACTCAGTTACCAGAACTGGTTCATATCTTCAACAACAAGAAAAGGACATCGGAGCGATGTCTATGGTTTCCGATGATAAGTTTACTACTCTAGAGCTAATTATCTGTGACCTTGACCTCTGACCTTGAGAAGTATTGCGTAACTGGAACAGGGATCCTTGATTAAACAAATAGGGGATGGTTAATGCAGGCTTCTAATTAGTTTTCCCCTGAAATTCTGAGTAGATTTGCACTTTAGAACTGTTTGACCTTGACCTTGACCTCCGACCTTCAAGGTCACTGTGTAATCTGAAAGCTCATCCTTGATAACCTAGGTGTAGATGAAGGTTTTAGGCTTCCACCTTCACCAGGTTCTGTCTCATGTTATTTGTGATGGTTGGCTGTGACCTTGACCTCTGACCTTGAGAAGTATTGCATAACTGGGACAGGATCCCTGATTAAACCTATCGGGGATGGTAAATTCAGGCTTCTAATTCGTTTTTTCCTGAAATTCCGAGGAGATTTGGGCTTAAGAACTGTTTGACCTTGATCTTGACCTCTGACCTTCAAGGTCATTGCGTAATCTGAAAGCTCATCCTTGATAACCTAGGTATAGGTGAAGGTTTTAGGTCTCTACCATCACCAGATTCTGACTTACAGTGCCAGCTGAAAGTTTGGGTACACCTTGCGATTTATGAAGAATCCACATTTGTTTTAAAAATGGATGTGCTTGGCTGGCCGAAATCACTGGAAAATGTTGTCAGGGGATATATAGAGTATTCCAGTGATGCAAATTTCATGTTGCATCCCCCAAATTTTGGGATTTTTACATGAAAATCGCACTTTGTCAAATTCCTGGAAAATCGATTGGAACATCCAGTTTGGAAAAAAACTGAAAAGCAGATAAGGATTGCTTTCAAATTCCTTTACTCACCACTAAGATACAATTCCATGTCCTTCTGATGATATTAGCAATTACAGAGCCATTTATTACCACTTATTACATAATAATTTGATATTTGCAAAATGTATTGCCTGGCAACAGTTCGCAAGTGGTTACAATCTTTAAAGCCACACTGTAGAAATTCAGAAATTGCTTACGTCCTCCGACGTTAGTGTAATGTAAAATGTACTACACTCTATCTGAATACATTAGAGCTCTGCCTGCAGTTTTTTGATTGTGTGCTGAAAACTAGGTCTTGATTCTTTGAAGTACGAATCAGGCAAGCATTTTGGGGACCTTCACGAGGCTATGAAACCTCTACCTGCACAGTCCTAACACTTTGAAAATGTCGTAAAATTCAATACTGTGAGGCTTTAAAACATCAATCATATCCCCATTTAGGTGCAGTTACCAAATGATTTGCATTTCCAATGAAATACGACCAATGATTGCCCTGCATCTCAAACTTGGAACTGGAATCTGACAGCATTAAATGTGTTGCTACTCAGCAAACGAACAGTCCGTAATCTTAAATTCCTCACAAATAGCCACTGTTAGCTTTGATAACTGGCGTGCAAACACGAGGCATTCGTCTGATTAGTTTCAGGAGACAATCGCTGGATTCTTCATTCCAGCAACACTGCAGCAACATCCACAGATTTTCAGCACCTGATGGTTGTTCTCCTCTGACTCGTCAATCCAGATCATCCCATAGGCCTACTAGCTCGAAAGGGTTAAGATGGGCTGGCCAAGGCATAACTTTCACCAATCCATCCTGTTCCTTTCTCTCCAGGTCGAGAAACATGGAGAGAAAGGAACAGGATGGGGTGCTGAAGGTTATGCCTTGGCCAGCCAATCATTGGACCTGGATAGATGAGTCAGAGGAGAACAACCATCAGATTCTGAAAATCTGTGGATGTTGCTGCAGTGTTGCTGGAATGAAATATCAAGTGTCTGTCTCCTGAAACTAATCAGACGAATGCCTCGTGTTTGCAGGCCAGTTATCAAAGCTAACAGTGGCTATTTTTGAGGACTCTAAGATCTTAGGACTGTTCATTTGCTGTGTAGGAACACATTTAATGCTGTCAGATTCCAGTTCCAAGTGAGATGCAGGGCAATCATTGGTCGTATTTCATTATTGGTAACTGCACCTAAATGGGGATATGATTGATGTTTTAAAGACTGTAACCACTTGCAAACTGTTGCCAGGCAACACATTTTGCAAGTATCCAATTATTATGTAATAAGTGGTAATAAATGGCTCTGTAATTGCTAAAATCATCAGAAGGACATGGAATTGTATCTTAGTGGTGAGTAAAGGAATTTGAAAGCAATCCTTATCTGCTTTTCAGTTTTTTTCCAAACTGGAAGTTCCGATCGATTTTCCAGGAATTTGACAAAGTGCGATTTTCATGTAAAAATCCCAAAATTTGGGGGATGCAACATGAAACTTGCATCACTGGAATACTCTATATATCCCCTGACAACATTTTCCAGTGATTTCGGCCAGCCAAGCACATCCATTTTTAAAACAAATGTAGATTCTTCATAAATCGCAAGGTGTACCCAAACTTTCAGCTGGCACTGTATGTCATGTTTTCAAATTTGAATATCAAATCTCACCACGATATCAGCAAATATCATGCGACTGAGCAGGTGCAAACTGAAAATTTCAGTTGCAATAACATCCGTGGATGAGCAATGATGTTGTGATACCAGTTTCAAGTCACTTATTGTGGCAGATCTCCCGATACGTCAAAATATCAAATTTGATATATCAATATCATATGATGCTGACACTGGAGAATAAATTTGTTGATGCCAGTATCTTGCCAAGGGCCATAAACACAGGGAAGGAACTTGTTGCTAGTGCTCTACCTGGCGTCGGAGACACGTTATTCAAGAAACAAAAGTGTGACAGACAAAATCTCAACTTTTGATAAAGCTATATCCCTGTTACACATTATACATGTTCCTGCATCTACAGTAAACACCGGAAACCATTGACATCGCTCCGATGTCCCTCTCTTGTTTACCGTGTATGACGGCAAACACCGTCCCATTTTCGTCCTATAGGAAAAAATCCACAAATAGGTTCTGTCCTATTTTTCTTGTACACTAAAATGCTATAGGAAATAGTTCCTATCGTGTACGCCGTGGTAGCATATTGTTGTACAGCTGGCGCTTTGTGCCCCTATGTCCGCACGTAATAGCTGAAAAAATCTGATCCCGTCATATACACAATAAAATCTACGATGCAACGTAATATTTCCAAGGAAATAAATGGGATCGTCTACTGTAGGATGCGAAATATTTCCTTCAAATAAAATTGGATGTGAAATCGTACGAATTATTTCGTAGGAAAAAAATGTATCGTGTACGGTGGTCTTTTATGCCCCCGGCGTATGAATGCGTCACAGAAATTCCGTATCCACAAGCCGTCGGCGTTCGGGAACGTCCGAGTCCCGCGTAGCCATCATCGTCGCACCCCTACCATCAACCGGTCTTTAATGAAAAAAAACCCCTAAATATCCTACATGTAGAAACCTGTTCCTGGTAAATCGGCGAAAGCTAAAAGTAATAGCTTGATCGGATAACTGGCCGGGAAGTTATGTGATTGATGGAATTTAAAGTTGGGAAACAAATCGCCTCCGTCAAGACATTTGAATATGGCGTCATGCATCAGAAACAGTTCTCTGCGTGAATTTCAAAGTGAATCTAAAGATGAGAATGCAAGGTGGCCCTAGTTAGGATGATATGTGATGCGAAATTGAAAACCTGTTGAAAATGGTTGAATTTTAATGGTCGGCCTGGGGATGCAGAAATACCAGGACACACCCGGTGTAAAAGAATCTAATGTCCCCCGATATGCGATGTCCCGCAACAATACGTTTACGGATTAAGCGGCACCATTGAATTGGAGTCTAGAGAGACCAAGACCCTTAATCCTGCTGCAACTAACAATGCATGGGGACATCAGAAAGGTGGGGGCATTACATTTTATCAAACTGGCATCAAGAGCATGAAACGATTTCAAAATTATGGATTACAAGTGACTAGGATGGCGAACAGTGCGTACTATTCCAAGCGTAGTGCTACACAGAACGCGTGCCAATCCAATCGACACCCTGGGGAATCAACTAACTTTTCAAGGGTATTTTTTTCCTATTTTAGTATCAACCGACTCGGACCTGTTTCATAAAGTAATGTTAAGCTAATGGTACCATTAATTTCAGTGCATTTTCCATTTGGTTAAAGGTACCATTAGCTTAAACTCACTTTATGAAACAGGCCTCTGGCCTTCTGTGACAATTGTCTGTTAAACGAATTCAGTAATCCTTAGCGATTGAAGCATAGACCAGGATGTTCTGCACAATTCAGTCTTAATTCTAATGTCGATTTTAACAGGATTTGTGCGTCGATTTTCCGGTTTGAATGAGAAAATCACAGCAATAGCTAATGGTTATCCCAAAATTCGTTTTTTTTCATTTCATCATTTGATGAATCAATAAATGTTGTTGACATAATGCAAATGAAATACGGTATGATCTTGCTCCATTTACTGTATTATGAATATTAATAACAATTCACGCTGTTGATTGGTTTCTTTTGAGTCTGCCTCTGGTTGCTTTATATCAAGGAACTGCTGTGAAATGGATCTGAAATCTGAATCTCATCTGACAAGTGAAGTCCCCGTCAACATTCCTTATGTTTGATTATTGTACTCTCACTTCTGCTATTGATTTTTATTTCAATACAACAGTAAGTTGCAAAATGTAACTATAAATGGTCGATACAATATTCACTCTAAAAAGTCAGAACGCGAAATTTCTTCTGTCCTAATACGTAAAGTTGTCGTGTGGGAGATTTTGGCTAATGTCGGAATGTACTTACTCTACTTTCATCGATTTAAGACCGGTTCTGGATATTCAAGCCACGCCCATTCTGTATAACTTTGACCTCATGGTTCGAATCCATGAATAGAGCTGACCATGTATGATTGGCGTGTAGCCTGCCCCTGTGTGCTATGTTTACATCACAATTCGTAAGCAATGCCTGGATAACCGATGCCGAATGAGTAGGCCTACCGCAATCACTGACCGTGGGTATTGCATAACGACTAGCACGGATAACTAGGCCCATCAGTTGGCCTATACAGGTGTTATTTGTTGAGCATTTCTGTGAATAATGCCCGCTGTACACGATCCCTCAAAGTTGGATGAAAAAAACTTGACCAAAAAGATTGATCGTGTACGGCGGGAAATTGGATGAAATATTTTTCATCAATCAAAGATTGATGGAATAGAGCCGGTCCTATTTTTGAATGACGAATTGATAAAATTTGACATGTGTATTGCGGGGCCCTCTGCATAAAAATTTGACCAAAATGATTGATGAAAAAGTTTGATGAAAATGATTGATCGTGTACAGCGGCCATTACCCTGGTGGTTACGTCATGGTCCCGGAACGACAAAACCCAACGGAAAATTAATCAATCGCACGGTACACAGATTTAAACCACAAATAGCAATCTGTTTATCCGTACTGACAACCACGAGTCACTTTCAACCCACCAGCACAAGTAGAAAATGTGCGCCAATGAACAACAAGGGGCCGTGGGCCTATTCACGCTGTGCTGCACGGGGGCGGTCACAGGCACTTATAATGAACCGGTCTTAAATCGATGAAAGTAGAGTATATTCCAAACATTTATGTATAGAATAGGTCATCTTTGTTGTTTGGAAATATTTAGGCCCCTTTCTTGAGGGTTTCACACTATCGTGAACACTAGTTAGAACGCAAGACCCTGATTCAGAACATGTTCAGAATGCAAAATTTGTCCCAGATTTGAGAACACAAACGCAAAATAATGGTGTTCTGTTGCATTGGTGTTCTCAAATCTGGGACAAATTTTGCGTTCTGAATAGGCGTCTTGCGTTCTAACTAGTGTTTACAATAGTGTGAAACCCTTAAAAAGGGGCCTAAATGTTTCCAAACAACAAAGATGAGTACATTCCAACATTAGGGAGTTTTCGCAAATCTGACGAAAAACGAAGTACGAAATACGAAATTGGACGTCATATCCATGACGTAATGTATTTCAGGAAATGGCTGGTGCCAAAAATATCGCCTGCTGCAAGAGCGTCTTTTAGCGTATGACGTTAGAACGACAGAGGTACGGTGTATATTAAACTTTGAAATTTATCTTTCGTTTCCACTTCGTTGATACGAATTGGAAATTTAAAAATTCAAGATGCGCCATAACTCTTTCGATCTTACATGACGTGCTAAAAGACGCACTGGCAGGAGGACATTTGTGGTACCAACCATTTCCCTAAATACATTACGTCATGGATATGACGTCCAATTTCGTATTTCGTACGTCGTTTTTCGTCAGATTTGCGAAAACTCCCTATTAGCCAAAATCCCCCACACGACACCTTTACGTACCAGGACTCGCGACATGTCATGTGCCGTATTCCATGAAGTATAGACTCACAATACAATTATGTATCTATCAGCTGCAATGAAATGTGCTTCCGCCTCCGGTCTTTTGTGTTTCGGACCCGTGATTAAATGAATAAAAGATCCATCCATCGGGTGAAAATGATAGTGTACAGAACGAGTATCTTTTAAAATATGATGAAAAGACACAACAACATCCTGAAAGTCTGGTGAACGGGAACTGCAGAGTTCCCTAAACCCAAGGCCTCGAGAACCAGGAACAGCAATCAGCAACAGCATTTCTGATAACACATCAAAGGTTATGACAATTCCTCTACCCGCAGACCTTTTAATGCCCTGTTTATTTTTGAAATAGTAACTCCACGGTCGGTACTGGTTCTCCTTGCAATAAACCACAATTCCAGTGTATCCATCGGTAAGATAAATATTTCGAAAAACTTTCATTTTATCGACTCTCAGTGGTACACGGGTGCTATTTTCAAGTTCAAACTGTAAGTGGCCGTCTTCAATAGACTCGGCTATTTCGTAGATAGTGGCCTTAAAGATGTTATGAATAGTACAGGAAACAAGAAACTTTGCGTCAATAGCGAAGTGC
>NMRB01001673.1:109820-134020 GCA_002633025.1 Notospermus geniculatus | reverse complement strand
ATATGACATTGTTATTCAGCACGGCCTATCTGTGTGATTCCATTCAATTTCAGCTTTCTCATTTTTTTCGTGCAAAAACGCTGAAAATTGGATATAACCTTGACCTTTGTAATTGACCTTGACCTTTCAGGAATTTGGCAATGCGCCAAAAAGAAAGCCGACCTATGATAACACACATATAGCCACTTAAACAAAATAAATATCATTTGTAAAGGCTAAGATATCGTCATTTTTCAAAATACACGAAATTTGGCTTCGGTTTCCATGGAAACGGGATTTTCTCAAAACGCTCAAGGGTACCAGAGTGGCACCTGGCGGATTCTGAAACTCTGTCATTTGGAGATATCAAAAATGCAAAAAAATTGCTGTTATGCAAAATGTCACGCCTTGTTCGAAAATCGGGGTTTTGCGACTGGACTAAAGGGTTTTCCCCGAAGAAATATCGCTCGTGACGTCATAACACTGGTACCCCGTGCCTGTCTTTGAATAGCGGAACGTGAGTGCAGCCAAAGACGGGAACCAGTCTAATTCCTTTTTGCAAATACATGTATCATTTCATATTTACTAGAAAAGACCAAGCTTCTAGGGTATCTCGTTTATATTTGTTAAGATATAAACGGAAAATATTCTTGTTTCGGTCAATAGCCACCATGCTTTTACTAATGGAGTTAGCAATGCAGAATATTTGAATTTCCAACTTAACCTGACGTACAGATTTGTACGCAGGCAGTAGTGGATCTATAGAGGAACACTCGATTACAATAATAGCAAGTGTTATTTTTTTATCACAGAAAAGAAAAAATCCAAGTCGTTCGTTTGCAAACATAAATGTATGTTTCTGGTGGAGCCAAGTTATTTGGGCAGATAGTTTTATAGGATGAACTAAATATATGTTATAAATAACAGCAATCATGCATCCATTGTTTGTGCAGTCCATTAACAGGAAGGCAGCGGAGTTGTAATCGTCGAAGATGAATGTGTTGTACGACGGTGGAAATATAAATTCGTACCCCGTACGGATCTTAATCGTCTTATTGTGGATCAATGAGACCACGACACCGCCACGATTCGTAACCGAAACAGGGTTATATATTGACAATGTGGGCTCAGGAAAGCGATTTTGAGAAGGGCAAAAGAAGCCCAAAACTGTCATATTAAAAGTAATGAACGGCCTGAGTTTCTTCCTAAGGTAAGAAGCGATGCATTTCTCCTGTTGAGGAAGTATTAAACGACCTGTCATTCTTCCTGCAGGAATACTGAACAAAATTTTACGTCTGCATTTGTGCCAAATTTATCATAAACTGTCAAAAGCATATAAGTTTGCCAAAATGTCCGAATATAGGACCCTCCAGGTAGAAAGGAAGGTGTGTGAAAGGATGTATTATACAGAAGCCTGTAGGCCTTTACATGCATGTAGGTGTGTAGACTGAAAATCATTACCCTGTTCCATGGAATTGGATAATCCGTATAAGAGATAATTATCCATTGACGGGTTTTATGAAATTCGAAATGAATGTCTCCAGTTCCAGCCTTCCGGTGAAACGGCGGGAAGATGCCGATATTCCGTACTCGACGGTATTTCAAAAGAATTGCCGCCTATTATTGAATGCTAAACGTTTATTCTCGAGAATAACAAATAGTTCCTCCTAACCGTATTATCATTATGAATGTGATGTGAGCGTGTGCGTTTATCTGAGCACAGATGGCCAAATATGGACCAGCATGGCTTTATCTGGGCGTCAAGGCCAAATACATGTATTGGATGCATTTTGTCCAATATAGGCAGGGCAAATAATAATAGTGGGTTTCTAAGGTAAAAGACATAGCTCCCTACCACACTGCAACACACGGAGCCCCGCAGTCAACGCTCATGTCCTATATTTGTCCAATATAGAATACCTTGCCAGGTAGAGGTGTATTGCCAAAATTGGGCCGATATCGGGCGAAGTATAAGTTCTTGGCAGGTGCAGCCCCGTATGACCAACATTGGGCCGAGATTGTCCCAAACGGGCCACCGGACGCTTGGCCCAGCTTGCGCCATGTTATATAAATGTTTCGATAATGCACAGAAAAAAATAATTATCTCAATATGAGATAAAAAAGCATCTCCGAGCTTTGCCAATAATAGGAGATTACTTTTGTCTCAAACTGAGATCATAATTTGTCTCTTTTATTGAGTTATTCCCTCCTCAGAATGAGATAACCTACCTGTCTCAATTTGAGATCTTGTACTCAAATTGGAGATAGGGATTTGTCTCCAGTTGAGAGTGTTTTAGTCTCCTATTATTGGCAAGTCCAGCCTCGGTATTACTTATGGCTATATACTGTGGTCACGGAGTTAGGCCTATGCCAGAATGGACGCCATATCCACCCATTTTGCTTTTACCATATCACTTGGTCACGCCGTGTCCTACGATTAGTTCTGGGGAAATTGGGGTTGGCTCTGTGTACTGAAATTGTGGTGAGGGTGGATCCAGGTTTCTATAACATGATGTAAGGGTAGGCCTGCGGGTTAAAAGTAGGGCTACAGAACCGCCCCCACTCCGCGACCACAGTATATGTAGGTTGGACAGATACCAGTCTTATCAAGGTGGGGAGGGATTAGGAGTCACCTCATGCATACTGCAGCACTTTAAGTCTAAGTGTGACACTTATCCTTTGTCCATCACAAAAGACAAATATCACAAACTTAGACTTACTTGTAGGTATGTTTATGAATATGGACCCCGGTCGTCTTGCGTTGGTAAACTCCTTGTTAAGGTTGAACCCGATGTGAATAACATAGGTACGTATCCTCTTCATATTTGCTCTCCCGAGTCAAGGCAGATGAGTATGGACCCCGGTCGTCTTGCGTTGGTAAACTCCTTGTTAAGGTTGAACCCGATGTGAATAACATAGGTATCCTCTTCATATTTGCTCTCCCGAGTCAAGGCAGGTCCGGGTAGTAAAGGATTTCAGCCGGGGATTTCAGCACATCGGACATTTCACCGCGGCGTGGCGCTGAGTTCGGAATACGGCCAGTAGAGTTATGTGCATCAATGAATACGTTACCTTTTTCTATACATTCGAGCTCCTGCACGCTTCAACGCCTCCGTCTTTAGCAAACACCTACACCTTTTGCTGCTCAGCTGACAGATGAGATTTCTCTTGACACTGAGAGTAACGAAGGATGTACCTTTCATCTTCATGCACAGTATAGCACAGGTAAAGAAACGGATAACATGTTGCTCTGCTACATCAGGTTGTTTAAGAGCCATATTCTGAGAGAATGGGACACTTCTGGAGTGACCCCCCCTAGAATTCCTTGATTTTTGGCCCACAGGTACCTATAGTGAAGTTATGAAAAAAACCAAAATATTTTGGCCGGCAGCCCCCCAGAAGCCTGGTGGCGCCACCTGCAAATTGGCATGAAGGGCCCAAAAGTGAGTTTTGCATGCTCTCTTTGGCTTTAGTTTTTGAAACCACCCTTATGGGCGGTTATTCCCGCAAAAAATAAACGTCAAATAACGTATACAAACACGAACAAACGCATGTTTATCATATAATTTTTATGTAGAAAGCTTGTGTGTCTCGTGGAAATCGAGATTGCACAGATATGTACCTGGTGAGTGCGCTGTATCAATAACGCGCAACTTGTACACTGGTGAGCGACGTGTAGCTGGCGAGGGATGTTGCCATGGCAACGAGGTGACGTATGTACCAGGTGAGCGGCGTGGAGTTGGCGAGGGATGTAGCCATGGCAACGGGTGACGCTGTATTTTGTTTTGCTGGAGATGGAACAGCGCCGTGTACCTGGTGAGTGCTACGTTATGGCGAGTGATATGAAGTTGATGAGGGATAAAAATTTCTCTTCGTCACTGGTCGACTCGCTTATTCCACCCTGGAACAAGTACATTGGTTCTTCGATCCACCGCTAGGATTTGACGATACCGAGAGACCGGGAACCAGTCCATGGAACGAGGTTGTTAATGATTTCACGGTCAGCCACCGCGGCGCTGTCACGTTTTGTTTTTGATATAAGCGACATCTGACATCAGTTGCCGCGCTTTTTCCAACATCAGAACATTCACACGATATGCATGACATTGATCCTTGATTTTACCATCGTCCTACTGTTAACTGTGTGTAATAACAACCTCCCGAATTCGAATATGGTGGATCGTGTAAGCCTAGACCAGGAAAGTCTGCAAGATGCTGCCCGCTTGTTGCAGCAAGTGGTCCGAATTTTATATACCGGTAGTCAAGGGGGACGTGATGATGATGCACATGATGACATTATTGACACAGGCGCCGGCACGACTACGGCGTCCACAACTGGCAGCAGTGGGCCTACTATGATGATGTCTAGGCCTAGGCCTAGTATGCCTACAACATCGCCGAGTACTACTAGGCCAACAGCTTCTGCAGCTGCAGGTAGGCCGCCTTGGTCTAGTGCTGCAGGTACATTAACATCATTGGCACCACCACCAGCCATGCAGCATGCCATGTCGACCTCTGCTTTGGGAACCAGGCCTGGGCTGCCGAATCAGACAAGACCACAACAACAAGGAGGACTGAGTAACTCGAACAGCAGTAGCAGGAGTACTACCGGTAGGCCTACTACAAGCACAAGCACTGGTAAGTAGCCAAGTGCAGTATAGTAGGGCTACCGTAGGCCTAGGCTAGTTACGGTAACCATATCGACCAGGCATAGCTTCTTTTACGATATGACATTGACGGCTACTAGTATTGCCTGGTACCCTCCCTGGTACATTATCCCTATTTTGGCCTACAGGGCATGCCTGTAGCTATGAAATTTTGTGTAAAAAAGGCTAGAAGTCAACTTGGTCTGATGGACCTCACCATTGCTCACCTTGGTATGATTTCAATGGAAAACTACTGCTTGACTTTTATTAAATCGTGTCTGATTCTTTTCCAGGTACCAGCCATGTCTTGTCAGAGCACAGAAGTCTTTTCCAGCCGTACGCAAGACCTAATTTTGTGCAAAATGTAAGTAGGCCTATATTCCTAACAACGCCCAGTGCATGGTACATGGAATTGCTACAAAGCCTATAATGTATCCGTGTGTAAGGGCCCGTTGCTGATTGTGTTTTCCGTGGATGATCATACGTTATTATTGTAAACTAATGAATCAGGCAGGATACATGTCAAATTGCGGGTCTGCATAAATGTGCCTGGACTGGTATTCTTAAAGTGAAGTCCACTAAGCTAGGTGAGGTAGGCCTACTTAAGTTATGACTGCCTTTGTGGTGTCTTGAATACAAGGGGCATTTTGAATTCTACTTGTTCGGACCACTTTCATACTAATACTTAAGAGTGTATATCTTCGGTCTGCTTTGACTAAGTAGTTTTATGAGTCTACATGTACCTGTCCTGGTCTCTATCAAAAAGCATCTGTTTTGTAGGGGGGAAGTTCAAGGAATGCAACTCGACATCGTGTTGCTGGTAGTCGTGCAGGTAGAAATTCCAGTCCTGGTAAGTACTTCCTCTGGCAGTTTTAAAAGGTTTAGTTTTCTTAACTAAACTTCAACTACCTATAACTTTTCCTAAACCACATGTGACCTCACCCAATGACAATAATGGAATGGGTGTAGCAGAATGTCAATTGTCGATATCACCGCCGCAATTTCTTGCTCCCCACACCTTGAAAACTATCAGTTGATTCTGGCCTTTCAAGATAATTTCAATGTAGTTTCAACATTGTTTTCAGCACAAAAAGAATTTGGAAGGTGGTTTGTTTGTCTCGGAAGAAAGGATGCCTTCATGATACCATGCACTACAGAAAAGTCTCAGCTGTTTGATGTGGGGCTAGGTGAAAAGAAGATCTTTTTTCAACATGGTGATACTGCAGCTGTGGTAAAAACAAAATTGTACAGGTGTGTATACAATTTTGGACTGCTGTATAGAATCGACTTTTGATCCCATTTATTTTACTTTCTTTGGAAAAAAATTGATCTGCATCAACTGACACATTGCAGACAACAGTTCGATGTGTGGAAATTATCGAATTATCAGGTCAAGCCGTACCATAAAAACCTTGGTTTTGATGTAGATTTGTTTCTCATAATCATGACAAAAGTAGGCATACTAGAGTTGATTTGCAATAATGTTGTTCTCTTTTTAGGGCATTTCCAGCTCTTGAAGGTGGTGGTGGTTTCGAGGTGCTACGTGTGAAGGAGGGGACCAGGTCATGCCTGTGTGTTGTCCAGACTGGGTCTTTCCCAGCTGGAAAACTCACTACGCTGTGTCCCTCGAATTCAACACGCCTGTACTTACGTCCCATGCAAGTGGACATCATTGATGATGTATTAAACAATGCATGTGATGCAGAAAAAGAGGATGAGTTATGCAAGAACTGCCTTAATTTGTTTCCAGTGGATCAGATAAGAGAGCACATGGAAATTTGCCATGAGGTAGGCCTCCTACCATAATTTGCCCAATGTTATTTTCATTTTACAGGGTTTCATATAAATTTTCCTTTTTGATCAGAGGAGGGATGTAATTTTTTATTTTTGTTTCAAATTACTAAAGTCACTTTTTATTTTATGATAAATAAAAAGGCAATTTCCAGAATGTTTGTGAATTTTCGAGTACAAGGATTGTAAAGTTCCAGCCTGAAGAAGACCCCGGTTGGGGTCGAAAATTCGCAAACATTCTGGAAATTGCCTTTTTATTATTTATCATATATTGTGTGTCAATTTTTGTGCTTTCCTTCTCTTTGGATCACTTTTTATTTTAAGTGACTTTAGTAGGCCTACTTTAAAACATTAAAATGTGTTTGTCCACACGTCTTATATGACCCAGTTGATTCCTAGTTATTGGTCCTTGTCGTTCATTTTGCCCTTGTTCACAAGGACATCCCTCAGTCAAGGACATTTGTCAGGCATATTGGAGAGGTTTACCGGTAATTGGAATTTCAATCAAATTTGAATAACAACTTTTGTCTTATCCCCCACCTGTTATCTTTCAGAAGCAGGTCATTGTATTGTCTGACGATATGGATGATGATTTGCCTGAGCTGGCCTGTCTTCAGAGTTCAGAACCCGAGGTACAGGTGACTTCACCTCCAAGTCAAACTCAATCAATAACTTCACAGGTTGGTGAGGACGATGATCAATTGCCAGAGCTGGCTTGTCCACAGCCTCCAGAGCCAGAAGTAGTGATATCATCACCAGTACGTGCCAATACACCACCCTCACAGACCCTCACAGTCCCCGCTGCAATGACACCAGCTGCAATGACACCTTCAATACTACCAACTGTTGATAAGGCAGTTGTTAGTAGTATCATTTCTTCCATGTGAGTATTCGTTGATTTTAACGTACTTGCTTCCATACATGTATTTGACGAGGGCGGATTCAGCGGGTTCTCGAAACTTCGGACACCTGCTCTGATATTTGTAGTACCCGCTAGTTCTGTTATTAGTAAGCCCATCAGGTATCCGCTGTTGGGTATAGCAGATGCGACCAGGTTCACTCAGTCAAGACATGTTCAAGCCTGAAATGCTGGGAAATGGCGTCAGTGTGCAGATTTTACCAAATTTCCTAGGTGAGGGGGGCGCCCCCTCCGGCTCCACCCTTGAACTCCTGAACCCCTCACTCCTCCAGCTCCTGGACACGTCCCTTGTGGGCCGCTCACACCTTTCATTAAGGGGGGATGTAATTCATACTGTCTGCACCCCCCCCCCCCCCCCCCCNTCACTGACTAAATTACTTTTTATTACATGTGGCCTATATAAAAATTCTTTGCCCTAATGTGAAGAAACATTATCTTACAAACCCACTTTCTTTCCAGAGAGATGGAAAACAAGTCTGATTTAGACATTTTGAAGAGATACAGACATCTTTTAATGAAGGGAAGGCAGCTTGACATCGACGAAAACAGAGAAAATGATATGCAGGGTGATGTCAATGATATATACATATCTAGACTGGACATCCTGGTCTCGGCAGAAGAGGAACTCCCTCACCTCACCGATCCAACGCTACCTTTGAAGGTTCACTTCATCGGGGAGGATGTGGAAGACCAGGGAGGTCCAAGGAGGGAATTTTTGTCCTTGCTGTATCAACGAATGGTCCAGCGATACTGCAGTCGTGTTCCGGGGACAAATCTGATTCAATTGTCCAAAGCTGCTGAAGTTGGACTCAACTCCAGCAAGTACACATTCTTTGGATTTGTTGCAGGTGAGAATGGGAGCCTGGTTTATACTCCATCCTGATTTAACTTGACCAGTCACTAAACTATATATTATGATGCTGTATTTTCTTTTTCAGCATTATGTCTTCTGCAAGGGGGACCTCCACCTGCTGTTTTGTCTGCAGGAGCTATTGAGGCAGTGAAGTTGAGTGGAGAAGTTGAGGAAGAAGTAGATTATTTCATGAAAGGATTAGGGCACTTTGGTTTGACACAGGTATAATACGATAGTCTTTCACTCTCATATGCTGCCCAGTGAGCTCTTGTTGTGAGCATGTGCTCCAACACCAAGCTGTTCAAGTACTGGAAGAAGTGTGACAGATTAGGGGGTGAATAGCAGGCGTACCATGACATTATTTGCACTTTAAAGTGTTTATTAAAAATACCTGTTGGTTCACTTGCAAAAAAATTAAATGTCATTACTAGTATATGTTAACTAACATTTTATTTGTTAATTTCAGCTCTTCAAATCAAGGCCGTCAATTTTGGAATTTTTGCAATGCAAAGAACCCAAACCGTTGACAACGGCAAGATTGTTGTCTTTGATGAAAGTGATGCATGTCAATCCGGTGGATTCTAATGCCCACATGCGAGAGGTGGCAGCATTCAAAACATTTGTGGCATACCTCAGGGAAGTGGAAGGTAAACTAATAATGCTTTTTGCAGCATCTAGCCCGAAAGAATTTTTATGACCCCGTTTCCGAGGAACAAGGGCATCCACAAACTTTGGGTATTTGTGTGGTTTGTCGCATGAGACCAGAGGAAGGTATCTTTTGATTTAGGGCACCACCACTAAAATCAATATGGCAGCCAGAATCACCAGGACAATTTTAGTTTCTGTTCAATCTGAAGAACACACTGAACACACCTTGACACTGCAACGCAACCCTAGCTTTGCTCCAAATCTTGCCTTCAAAAATATATAAAATAATGTGTAACAGTGTAATTTCATTTATTTCAGGTGGAAAGAGGAATAACCCAACAGCAAATGATGAAGGATTCTTCATAGACCTGTCAGATATCCTTCGTTTCATCACTGGCTTGAAATGTGAGCCAGTTACAGGGTTTACACCACGGATCACAACAGTGTTCAGACCAAGTGACAGCATGCTATGCAGTTCTTCAACATGCCTCAACGTTTTGGTCTTGCCAATCACTAAACACCGACTCATGGCAACAGCCCCATTAACCAAGGAGGAAATGTTCACTAAATTTGACTTGTCTTTTGGTTCAAACTTATTTTCCAGGGAGGCAGAGGATTTTTCCAGTAGTTGAATATTCTCTGGAGCTTAGAACTGAGACAAGACTGACATCACATGAAGCCTCATCTGTCTATATGTCGCTGTACCCCACTCATCATTGTTGTCATTCGGATCAAACTGTTCATATATTCTCTGGATCCATTCCTCTCCAATAGGCAATTCTACATTTGGTACAATAACCTCATTCATCTCGTCACCCACACGGTCGTCTGCTGCAATTGGTGCATCGGGGTCCAGTCCAAAAGGAACAATTTCATCCTGCAAAAAAAGGTTTATTTGATTATTCACTGTCAGTAGTATTGGCAAGTTTCCATCTGTAAGTGATACTGTGTGTTATCAACCATACTCGGTGGTAATGAGGTACCGGCAGACATAATCCGCGACGCGGCGCTGACTATCAACTCAGTCATGACTGCGTCACTGAAAGTGAGGCTAACGTTATTTTCCAATTAATTCTGAGCAGCACACCCTGTTTCTAGGCCAAATATAACTAAAACATTGCACTCAATTTCTGATTTTACTTTTCTATCATTAAGTACAGAAGTGCTGCTAAAATATATCTTATTGCTTTTGAGCAAAAATCTCTGTGGCAACATGATGAATTTACTATAATCGATAAAGTTGACCATTTTAGCGTAAACGACAGGCGAATGGTCGACGTCATGGGTTGTGAATGACGCAGTTTTTGTAACGTCAGAAAGACACACGATGGCTGATGACGTTCAACAATCGCAAAGGCATGCGCACCTGCGTTTTAACCTAGTTGATGATCAGCGCCTCCTTTTGTTTGCCGGTACCCCATTAGCAAGTTGGATTTCTATTGCGTTTTATGTGATACTGTGAGTCAGTCAGTTATCAACCATTACTCAGCACAGTGAGCCTGAAATGGGTTTAAGAGCAAAAAAATTGCCCACAAATCAAACCTGTACCATCTGTTAGAGTATGGTCTGGGGAGTGTTTTGATGCAAAAAGGAAAAAAATCTGTTGGGATTTTTTTGAGAAAATCGCATTTTTCTGAAATTTCAATGTCAGAATTCAAGAAATGGATAAAAAAAGTGTTAACACACATTTTTTAAACTTCAAAGTACAGGTTTGATTTGTGGGCAATTTTTTGGCTCTTAAACCCATTTCAGGCTCACTGTGTCAGTGTTAATTAGCAAAGTTTTATTTTTTCTATTGCATGTTTATGTGATACTGTGAGTCAATCAGTTATCAACCATTACTCAGTGGTAATTAGCAAAGTTTTATTTTTTCTATTGCATTTTTATGTGATACTGTGAGTCAATCCGGTATCAATCAGTACTCAGTAGTAATTAGCAAAGTTTTATTTCTACCACACATTAATGTGATAGTGTTGGTCATAACCAATTATCAACCGTTAGTCAGTAGTACCTAAATACTATAGCAAGAGTAGTTTCATTCGTATTATCACATTGTCAGTTGTTATAGAACATGTAAAGCATTAGTTTATATTAGGCCTACCAATTGTAATTTTTTACTTTTAACCAATTAACATTCATGTCTGGCTAAAACAGACAATATCAAGTGATTATTGTTGCATTTTTGGCTTACTTGAGGGTGAACTACATGTATGTTGTCATGCAGTACCCATCGTCATCGAATATGTCTGGATCTTCTCAAAAGTTTTAGCATACATTCATCAAATATTTTGATGCGTGACATCATTAGTGCTTCTCTATTTGACCTACTTTTTAAAGTCACTCAGGTCAAAGTTCAAAATTTTATTTGGCCAACTTGGAAAACGACATTCACACTACGGTACATTGTACAGAGGAGAGGCAGTGCTCAAAGCACTGCACATGGTCCTGGGAGTGGGACCATATTAACCAGTCTGTGATAAATTTGATCCTACTGAACTGCTGACAAGCTTGCCAAAACAAAAATGCCACTAGTAGGCATGGTGCATTTTATGAATCTAATTCTTCAGGTCACTTTCTATATACTGTAAATGTACTAGTATACTAGCAGCAATGTCATGGTGCAGTGTAGCTGATTTTGTATTGTTATTGCATGTTTTGTGACCAACCGTTGCTACTGACAATAAACTTGGTGATTGTTATTGTGGCAACGATACTTTTTTACCAATTCCGGACAAACAATGACATCATCCGAAGGTTTCATTGCCAATATTTTAGAAGGGTTTCCTCATGAATTTTCACCATCCGTCCCTCTAACATGGAGTAGCATGAAAGAATCTCATTCATTCTCATTCGTATTTTTAGCAACTGAATGATGATTGGTTGGCCTAGCTCATATTACACAAATGATGTCAGCCAATAGTCACAGGCTTTTCATTCTTAAAACTAACAATACATTTGGGTTTTTTCATGAAGATTTTGCGGTAACCCATTTTAGTCCATGTGGGGTGAGCTCTTGCGATGGTGCAGTGTCCATTGCCATCGTCTGTTAATGCAGGGCACGTTTCATAATAAAATAGTGTTATGTTCAAAAGCATCAACTATATATTATTACGTTTTGATACTATATGAATAAATTTTATAATTTTTGATAAGTTACACCCTTAGCAGTTTATTACTCCAGTGGCATAGAAGCAGCCTTCAGTTGGTTTCATATGCACATGCTGTGCAAAAGAACAATATTGTCAGTTTGTGCATTTACTGGAGCTTGGTCTCAATAAATTACAAAAGTATGGTACTCGTGGTTCCTGCACGTCATAGAAACTCTTTGAATTTTAGAAAGTGTTTTCCATGTCCGGAAGTAATGAAATTATGTATGTGATTTTGCTGCCTAACAGCAGCGTGTTTCCTGTGCCTCGTATGTGCCACCTATGAACAATCTGTGCTACATGGTGAGGCGCAAACGGGATGATGCTATGTCTGACCAAAAACATGTCTTGGAATTTGAAAATTTTTGCCTTGTCAATGAAAGATCAGGAACCCTGAGCACTGTCACCGAGCACACCAAATGAAATTCCTTGAGTCCTTGTGAGTATACAGCATGGTTGCCCATGAAATCTGCAGCCTTAAAGCCACACCCGCCTTGTTTAATTTTTTAGTGTGATGGAACGATGTTTATAGCTGATGTTAAGGGTCTGTAACAACCAGTCTGCATCAGGACCTGGTCAGATTTCATGTCCAGGCCTGTCAGCTTCTTGTTATTCATGCTGATGACCGTAAAAATCATTAAGTCATCTCTGTGCAATGAAAAGTTGGAGAAAATGTTTTGAAAAATAACATCACATTTCAATTTAACATAACAATACCTGATTTAATTGTTCAAAGTACTCCTTGGCAATAACATCTTGTCCATCAAGTACAGAGAGGCCTTTGATGAACAGCTGTCTTGGTGTCATATTCCTCTCAGTACGAATCTTGTGATTGTTCCAAACGTTGGTGAATCTTGCCAATGCCGCATTTATTCTTGGGCAATAGATGTGATGTAGGCAAAATAAGTCAACAGCATTGTCACAGTCCAGGACACCTTCGTCTTCCATGTGACTGAAAAGCTGGTAGAACGTGGACACAACTGTTGTATGTACGTCACGCCATAATCTCTCAATTCGGGAGTTGTGAACGCTTCTCCCAGTAATAAACGACTCACGATTTGGACCACGCATTGGATGAGAAAGCATCCACATTGCAACATCGCGATTCTCCACCCCTTTGTCGGCACGTACTCTTGATGGAAGTCCCCAGCTTCTGACAGCTTCCTGGAACACACTTAGGACAGTAGATGACTTGTTGTTTGTACTGCAGCTCAAGTAAACAATGGCACGACTAAATCCATCTATACCGCCATGTACAACAAATTTCCAGCTGAAAAAGAATAAAACTGAAATACTTAGAATTAGATGAGTAAACCTGTCCTGGTCACTGCATGGATAAGAGCTATTAAAACATGCATAATGAACATCATAGTCAACAAGGATGTTATGATCTCACGCCTAAAGTAAACTTCACACCTCAAGTAAATTTCCTTGGATATGTTTCCCGGTATGTTTCCCTGGGCTTCACCTCGGGAGACATATCGTCCCAGCAGGAGGACTATCGTCCCAGCAGGAGGACTATCGTCCCAGCAGGAGGACATTCGCAATGTATCCCTCCATTTCGGCCAAAATTTTATACTCCCAAACGTCTCCATTTAAATCATTATGTAGTTTGTAAACATCGGTCATCTTAGAATTCCTACCGGCTTTTATTAAATTTATTCTTTTAAATACAGGAAAAAAAATGAATGTCAGATGTGTACCAACCGTATCAGCTTGTGATGACCGTCAATATGCCACAATGACAAAGGGGACTTCACCCGATATTTCCGTCGTCTTATATTTCGAATTCTGCGTATGTTGCATCCATTTGGATCAACTCTCCACATTGAACAACGAAGCCTGTACTGTTGGACCCGAATTCCCTGCCTGTGGAGGTCACCTTCAACTGTCTTAAATCCTGGAAAGTGTACACAGACATATAATTGTGCGCATACATCAGAAGGCCCAGTCTCAAAATATTTTGGTGAAATGGCATTGCTCAATTTCAACTCAAAATTCTTAAAGCCTCACTGTAGGCCTATTTAATTTTAATACGATATTTTTTCAAAGTATAGCTCTCATATCCTCTTGAAGGTACCCAAAATACCTGCCTGATACATGTACGTACTTCAAAGAATCAAGCCCTAGTTTTCAGCACACATTGAAAAAAATGAAGGCAGATCTCTTATGTAATGTAATAAAACACCTTCTTACCGGCATTTGGGAAAAGAGAAACAACTGAGAGAACCTTTGCATCTAGGGCATCATCTTCAATTTCAGTATACTGGGAACGAACAGACAGCCCATAGCTTTGCATCCTATATTCAAGAGTTCGCTTTGATATGTTTAGGATATCAGCAATATCTCCCACTTTGAAGCCTTCACCTGAAAAAAAGATTCACAATTCAAGCTTCAAATTAAACCAAAGTTATTCGCATGAAAAAGTTTGCTAAGTAAGTGTCATTAAAATTGTTTAGCTGCCATGCTGCATGCTTTATCGGTAATTTATAATATGATTAATATGCTATCATGCAGTAGGCAGGAGCCTGCCTGAGTGTACGTGAAAATATACATGCTGGACATATTGTCTGCCTTCACAAAGATGATTTAGGAAAAAATGTTCATAGGAAGAATAGCACCCATTAAGCCTAATTCGCCCAGGCTGCAGATCACAGTTTATTATGCCACTAATTAGGAAAATTGGGAAGGACACTTTAACTGGGGGGCATTATGGGTTAAGTATCATCAGAGTCTAGCAGGTCAACCGGCATAACCGATGGGAAGTGACACATCTCCATACATTGCCGCTTATTATTGTGCACACTCGGTGCACTTCCCATCATGCCATGCCATGCCAAGGCTGGCTTGGCCCGGTATACTTGCGCCGCACATTCATTAGGCGTAGGTCCTACTGCCACAGGATAAAGGCTGTAGCCTTATATTTTTAAGCCCCCTACAATGCCCTAGCCCTAGGCCTAGGCTACCGGTACCTTACCCAACAAATATTTAATCTGTTCTCTCGCTCCAGGTAGATGTAATTGTGGTCGCCCCCGGCCAGGCCTCCGATTTTCTGGGTCCGGCAGTGGACGTTGTCTGGAAGCGCCATGGCCATTCTCATTCTGATCTTGTAGATGCACTTGCAACAAATTCAAAACCTGCACCAGGATAGTTGGAACTGTCTCTAGATTGGCATCCCCAAGGCATATTTCAGTGCAGTCTCTAGCCAGTGACTCAACCATGTAAATGACTGATTCCTCCAAATTGACCTGCCTCTCTATACATATCTGCACTTCACGGAGAACACGTTCAACACGACCAGCAAGATGCATGAGCAATGCCATTTTTTTGGCCTCTTCTCTAGCTCTTCTGCTGCTGCTGCAGAAGNGAACAGCGCTGTGTACCTGGTGAGTGCTACGTTTATGGCGGGTGATATGAAGTTGATGAGGGATAAAAATTTCTCTTCATCACTGGTCGACTTCATCACAGGGTTATTTCACCCTGGAATAAGTACATTGGTTCCTTGATCCACCGCTAGGATTTGACGATATCGAGAGGCCGGGAACCAGTCCATGGAACGAGGTTGGTTTAAAATGATTTATTGCTATAAGCGACATCGACCATGATGCATGCACGTACATGAGTCGACCAGTGATGAAGAGAAATTTTTATCCCTCATCAACTTCATATCACCCGCCATAAACGTAGCACTCACCAGGTACACAGCGCTGTTCCATCTCCAGCAAAACAAAATACAGCGTCACTCGTTGCCATGGCTACATCCCTCGCCAACTCCACGCCGCTCACCTGGTACATACGTCACCTCGTTGCCATGGCAACATCCCTCGCCAGCTACACGTCGCTCACCAGTGTACAAGTCGCGCGTTGTTGATACAGCGCACTCACCAGGTATATATCTGTGCAATCTCGATTTCCACGAGACACACAAGCTTTCTACATAAAAATTATAGGATAAACATGCGTTTGTTCGTGTTTGTATACGTTATTTGACGTTTATTTTTTGCGGTAATAACTGCCCATACCAGAACATATCTTGGAGTCATGAAGTTTCAGAAACACCCGGTTACCATCACAACAGTTACCCTTAAAGGTCAATAGGCGGGGGTCAAAGGTCATATATGACCAAATATGGTCAAAATAGTCCAAAAAATAATTTTCAGTGAAAATGTTCATCTTGGTATTTCCCATCGAAAAAATAAGAAATTGAGTCGTTGTATGATGTAATAAATGAATATAACGGCCAACAATGTGTTGGATTTACTGGAAATACTGAAGCGTCGAAGAACAAAAAATGCGTTTTTCTCCCTTTCAAGAATAGCTTCCGACAGCTGCGGTTCGCTGAGTCTGGACGTAGAACGAAAAAGTGTTACATTCTGGATAACAGCATTTTTTGCATTTTTTATATCTCCAAATGACAGCGATTCAGAATCCGCCCGGTGCCACTCTGGCACCCTTGAGTGTTTTGAGAAAATCCCATTTGAAGCGTACTGACTTTATCATTGGAGCCAAGAACCATGAGAACTGGGCTTTGTACAGGAGAATGGGACCCGATGTACAGCTAACTTTTGAACGGTGGGATTTACACCCCATAAATGTATTACCAACAGATAGAAAAGCAGACAAGCATGTTCGTAATTGTTTTCAGTAGTTATGTAATAAGAAATGACGTTTTTTATGTAAATTAACAGAAAATGGGTCAAAATACATAAAAACGCCGTTTCCAATTACGTAACCAGTTAAAAAGTATCAAAAACATGCTTATATGATTAAGAGGCACCATGTTTCTATCTGTTGGTAATACATTTATGGGGTGTAAATCCAACCATTCAAAAGTTAGCTGTACATCGGGTCCCATTTTCCTGTACAAAGCTCACTTCTTGATCCAATGATAAAGTCAGTGTTTGACCTTTGACCCCTGATAATTGACCTATAAAGTCAAATGCAATAGTGGTAACCGGACTTTTCTGAAACTTTACAATATGAAGATACATTATTGCATGGTTACCCAATTTTAACAAAAAATGAACTTTCTGGGTGATTCATGAAATCCATCCCGAGCAAACCATCACCCGATATGTCGGCGACGATAACCGTGAAGGTTGTTTTACTATTCGATAGTATTCCCAGATCTCCATCGAACTGTCCGTAGACCTTCAGCTGAGAATCGTCCGCTCCAAGTAATTCCAACTTGGTAGGCTGAAGTGCCGACTTGAAACTTTGATCTATTTCCATGTATTTATCGTAGCTAAGTATCGTGACTACGGATCCCGTATCAATAAGGAAGCTGATCTTCGTATCTCCAATTTTTCCTCGGACGAACAATGCATTACTCGTTTTCGGTCCGATTCGTCTTATTGTCCTCTTACCGTCCTCTGTCGCCTGCGATGTGCTGCCTCCTTCATCAGGTTGGTTCTCTTTCTCTGTTGTTATCTTTACCTTAACCGGCCCTGACTGTTTACCCCTCTTGGTTTGGGGCTTCTTTTCTACATCTTTTCTGACCGACGCATGTCCCGTGGCCCCGGCCTGGGCTCGTTTTTTTCTCCGGCTTTCATCCTTTCGCGTCTGGGGCAATGTCGTGCCATGTGACCTTCCTGATTACAAGACCAGCAACGCATCTTTTGGTTCCTCTCATTTCTTGGTAACCTTGGTGGCGGTGAGATTCCGTTCCATAACGCCTCCAGCATGCCCTCGAGTTCCTCAAGACGTCCGTTCTGATCCGGTCCGCATTCGACATTTTCAGCGTTCACATTCCGGACATTTCTTTTCGTGGTACCCGATCGGTGGCTTCTCTGCTTTTCCAGCTTACGTATCCCATCAAACTCTTCCGCTAGACAGATCGCCTCATCTATATTGGAGGGACGGGCTGTGCTTATCTTACTCTTAGCTCGGATTCTGGGATAGCTTCAATAAAGTAAATTTTCGCATGACGCTGTCTTTCTTCATAGGAACTTTCTGGGTAGGCCAGCGAGCATAACTTCATCACGCTACGTCCTAATTCGCGGTAGCTCTCATCAGACTTTTTTACCTTGTTCCTCAGCTCTGCGAGATGTAGCTCCGCCTGCTTTCCGGGACCGAATTGTCCTTCCAAGACGTTGATCAACGACGCATAACATTCCAGATCTTCATCTGGTAGACCGCATGCCACTTCAAGAGCCGAACAGTCCCGAACAGTCGGTTGGCCATATCGTTTTCCCATCCATTCATCTTCGCTATCCGCTCGAACATTCTCCTCCACACCGTCCATGACTGCATTTGCTCTCCCGAAAAACTATCAACTTTCACGGGCTTGTCCCACTTCCCGCCACCTCTGGCTACGCCATCTCCTCTATCGAAGGGCCGCCTGGGCGTGTCGTCTTCATCTTCGATCTGCCCGCGGGGGTTAAAAACAATCTCCTCATCAACACTCTGCTCCCCGTCTCGCGTTGGTGATTCCTCAGCCATTTTTCTTCTTTTTGACTAATCCTTACTGTTTCTGATTTAGATCTATGTATTAAAGACCACCGTTCTTTAGCAACTCAACGTTATAATCGGGTGTGGCCGATGACTTGTTATCGGATATAGCTATCGTAATTTCGTGCAAAATATCTACTACGTTAGACGTTTCGTTTTCACCGTTATGAGATCCGTCGTTGTTCGTATATGAAACAATGATTAGATCATCTATGTAGGATAGGCCTACCGATTGCGACTGATTTCCAGTTTCGTTCATTCGTCCACGTCCTCGTGAATCATAGGTTCTTCACTTGCGGGTCTAACTATTTGCTCGAGCGGCGCCGGTTTTGCCATTTTATTTTATTATTTTCTAGACTTGTTAAATTGTATCCTGTATCGTATCTCAGAATCCCACTTCTGACACCAATTGTAGCGTTTTTAAATGACCGCGCATTCGGGCAAAGCTACACAGAAGTAGGGTTCGTATACGATAGACACGGAAACAATGTATAACAATATTGAACTTTTAATAATTCAAGTAATATAAACAATACAATCACATGTACATGTACGTGGACGGATGATTCAATAATATCTAGCAATGTATCCCAGACGGATCACCATACTCATGCTCTACATGTGCGCTATCAACTAGGTCACACCCTATACACCCTAGGCCGGGGCCACGGTCCACCTATTGAGACCAGTACCATATGATGTCATAAGATCAAATGATGATCAAATAACGCGCTCATGACGCTATTTATACCTAAACCGGCAAACCGCCGACCAATCAGCAGCGCCGTAACTGAACAAACCAAGGCTCCGATTGGTTGAAATTCTTACGCGACGAAAATTTTCACGAAACCGGGACCCGAACTCCGACTTCTAACACTGATTTCACCTACAAATATACGGAGTCGAGACAAATCGCACGTGGAATTACAAGGTAAGATAGTCTTCTATCATATTATGCTGAAGTTTGGTGGGAAATGTATGACAAAAACCTACCGAACAAACCAATTTTTAACACCATACGGTAACCACGTGCTATCTCAAGTCGAGGTGCGTCACGCGACGCAAAGACACGAGGCGGCTAGGCCGCGGCGAGAAAGCCGAAAACAACGGCAAATTGCACAAAGGCAAGTTAGAGTCGCTTTACAGATTCAATGGTAATGAAAATTTGATCTACAAACATTCTTAAGGGTGAGTTTAAAGAATATTCTATGTATTTTGTAATCAGCGCCGGAACCACGTAGGTAGGCCTAGGCCCTGACACAAATCGTAGATCGCTACCGCCGGGCGGGCTGTCGGACGGAAACATGTGTCAAAACTCGCTTCAAAAACCATGTTCTCTGCATAGTCGAATGATAAACCAAATTTTCCCAATAACTTTAAATATCAATGGACCTGATGTCAAAATCTTATAAAATTCGTATGTACGGTTTATGAGTACTAAATTTTTTTAAGTTGGGCGGGACTCTGAATCGGAGCGGGAATCGATGTACGTGACACATAGCAACACATTACAATACATGACGCACACAGTGGCGTCATAACGTAAACAAACGCTATCGCATGTATAAATGCATTGTACAAGGCTTTGCAGTATACACGGAGGCGGGCCGTCGTCTCAATGACAACGGTATGGACAAAGACATACTGGATTGTTCCCCCAATACCGCGCACAGTGTATGAAATCGCCATGAATGGGGGCGGATACCAGGAAAAGGTGACTATGGTTCATATTATGAAAAATTGGTGGATTCATGTCACGAGGGGTCTACGGTAAATTGCAATATTGATGAGGGGTTGGACTAGTGACCTCATTGGAAGAAAGTTTGCTGAGTGTCCACAATCGATCATCAGTCAATAGTGTCAATCACTTTTACCACTGACCGTAATCATTTTGTGGTGATGATGTTCGTTTCAATCGGGGTAATCGTGTAATTGTGTGGCGGTCCTGGAAAACCCGTCGGAAGTCGCCGAGTGATCAACAGGGGTTGTTAGATTGCCTGGCCATTGATCGACTATTGTTCACCTGTTACCGCATTCCCCATATTCCCAGGGCGGCATTCCTGGCCAAGTTCACGAGGGTACAACTGATCAAATCAGTATTCATGAGTGAAGAGCATGGGCATGGTAGGCGTGGAAAACAGGCCCTTGTCCGCCTCAGTATGATAATTTTACGTTTGTAGACTGCGCGGTATTGGGGGAACAATCCAGTATTCTATTCATAGCATTTACGGAGGTAATTTAAATGAGTTTCACTGTAAATGATGATACCGTTAAGAGTCCTATTTACCTGACTTTGATGGATGGTTATGGTAGCAATGAAGGTAATTAATTTAACGTAGTTTTATGAAATCCTCAGAGCAGTGAAAAAAATGGTAAATCTATTTATAGCAAGTCAAGTGAGAGAGGTAAGTCTAAATCAAGGAATCTATTTCAGGAAGGAGTCTGTGGCATGGACCTGAGAGGGTAAAAAGGGGGGGGGGTTCCCCACACTTCTACAGTTTTATCGTAATTGTGTGAAAATAAGTGAAGATTTCAACTGGAAAGCTAATGAGAAACAATGACTGAATACCTTTGCCGATTCTGAGCAGAAAAACCCAGTTATTTCTCTATTTTTGTTGAGGTTCAAAAAAGCATTGTTTTAGATAATTATGTTTTTTGTTCTCTCTGCATGGTGACTGTTAATCTTTTGCTATCAAGTATCACCACTGCGAATTTTATCCAAATTGGAGCAATACTTTCTGAAATATGCACACTTTGCACTTGGGAGCTTTCTTCCTCCAGCCCCTTTTCATTTTTATGTCATGTTTTATTGTCATTATGTTTACCACTTACTGTGAAGTGCTGCTGACAAATTATTTGAAAGCTGCGCCATATAAATCTGTTTTATTATTGTTATCATTATTATTACGATGATGATGAGTAGATTACAGTGATATAAAAATTTTGAATGAAATCAAGCAACTAAATAAGTAGCGAAAAACAAAAGTCCTAATGTCAAATGCGGCTTACAGCAATTTTTTTGACGCTGATACAATTAGATGGTTCTAGGACAACTCGCCCCCAGACAACTCGCCCCTAGGACAACTCGTCACTAGGAAAACTAGCCCCAAGGACAACTCGCCCCTGGACAACTAGCCCCCGGACAATTCACCCCTTTAGGACAACTCGTCCATGGGACAACTCGCCCCTAGGACACTTCGCCCCTAGGACAACTCGCCCATAGGACAACTCGTCACTAGGACAACTCGCCAACAGACAATTCGCCCCTGGACAACTCGCCCCTAGGATAACTCGCCCCCTGGGACAACTCGCCCCAGCATTGCAAAATATGAATTGAGCTTTTATCAAACAGGCCCCTGACCACTAAAGAAATAAAGTAAGCAATCATTTTTTAAAATCATGACTATATTTTGATCAGAAAAGTAACATCATCTACACTCGGAAAATAATTTCAATTAAAAAATTGTTGTAATACAGTGGCACAAGTTCACAGTCTCTATAATACTCTATTATCATGATATATGTATTACAAATTGAGGAAAAAAATTGATAATTAATCAAGTTTTCTCCTTCAGTGGAACCAACTCTTAAGCGGCCCATACACGGTCAATATTATTGCACAATATGAGGATCACAATGGACAATAATATTGCCAATCTTTCTTTTACCCATCATGCGAAAAGCAGACGACCACCCATTTGGGCCCCATATTGTGCAATATTGCGCCGTGTATGGGCGGCTTTAAGAACACTTTGGGAATGAGAGATACTGTTCTTAATTTAGAGGTCTCAGATTACAAAGGTTGAAGTGAAAAAAGACTCATTTTGGACTGATTTTTTTTGTGTCTTCAGCACAGGGGTGTCCTCCTGGCAGGTTCCACTGTATTTTCTACCCACCCTGCTAACGGACGGTGCTTTAGAATGATGCCAACACAGACAGATTTCACAGTGGATAAATCAGTACAAATTGCCAAAATTTGTACCTAATATAGTTGAAACCCTTTGTCATATTAATAGTTATATTAATAGAGTTAGCTAATTGAACCCATCTGAACGACTTCAGTATCTAAAATTTTGCCCATCTCGGCATCTGAGTATTCACCTCAAAATACTGGAAATAAGACATTTTCTGCATTTGGGGGCGAGTTGTCCAAATGGCGATTTGTCCTAGTGACGAGTTGTCCCGTAGGCGAGTTATCCTAGTGGCGAGTTGTCCTAGAGGCCAGTTGTCCTAGGGGCGAGTTGTCCTAGGGGCGAATTATCCTAGTGGCAAGTTGTCCTAGTGGCGAGTTGTCCTAGGGGCGGGTTGTCTGGGGGCAAGTTGTCCAGGGGACGAGTTGTCCGAGTACGAGTTGTCCGGGGGCAAATTGTCCTAGGGGCGAATTGTCCTGTTACCCATTAGATAGCAAGGAAAATTGGCTACTATATGTTGGGACAAACTTTATGTACCCAATTGGTTTGGAGATATTCAAGAAAAACTGCTATCCATTTATGTTTTTCCAAGGTGTACCTGCAGTTCATCTCATATTGGCCAGAGTACACTTTTCAGGATAGCCATATTTGCAAAGACATAGAAGGTATCCACAAGACACATATTCACACCAGGTTTGAACACTCTACGTCTGGTTTGTCCTGGTGATATAAGGTAAAGATCCATTTTCGAAAATGGCCACGCCTGGCAGCCACATTTAAGCCCAACATTGAGATTCATATTCACGACACAGGCCATGCAGAACTATTTTCGAAGATGGCTGCCTGGACAATCAGATTTCTGAAATGAAATGGTCCATGGACCATGTGCTCACTGGGTTGGACATAATAGTCTAATGACAGAGGGAGGTACATATCAGTTATGAGCAATCTGGGTCAAGTCATTCCCAGGTATGACTTTGATTATTTTCGGGTTACGCCACCTGGTGACTATATTGGATGTCCGATCGGGCCGAAACTTCACATGGACATAAAGGTCATCTGCAGGGGGCCACATATCACATTGGAGCGCTTTGGGTTAAGGCGTTCCTGAGTTACAGCACTTTGATGATTTTTGGGTTACGCCACCTGGTGGCCATGTTTGAAGTCAAATCAGGCCGAAATTTGACATGCATGTAAAGGTCATCTAGATGGAGGTAAATATCAAATTTGAGCACTCTGCGTCAAGCCGTTCCCGAGTAATAGCACTTACTTGATTTTCAGGTTACGCCACCTGGCGGCCATACTGGATGTCAAATCGGACCGAAACTTGGTATTTTTAAAGGTACCCCTCCAATGCATGTTTATGCAAGATATGAAGTTACTTGGTGAAATAATGACAAACTGTGGCAGGTTCGTCACTTTTGTCGAACTTTGACCACTGTGACCTTGAAAAGTAGGTCAAATCAAAAACCCGTTATATATGTTATGTATCCTTATTAGCTACACCTATGATAAAAATTTGGAGATGATCTAGTCATTAGTTCAGGAGTTATTGCACTTTTTAGCTCAGCTGACCAAAGGTCAGCTGTGCTAGTCAAATGAGTATTGTTCACGAAGTGACGTTATTTTCGTGCCACATCATTTCTTGTCACACGGGTTTATTCACTTAATATAGCACCAATAGAATTGGCACGAAATTTCACTAATAAGTGTAATGTAACGCCAAGTTATGTCTCTTATAGTAGAATTTACATATTAATCGCGTTTTTTCGAGAAATCAACACTTCTGTTTGGGGCATAATCGCCGATGTATGGACGAATGTATACATCATCATGAAACGGCATTTTTGTGTACAA